>PVJA010001814.1:0-118255 GCA_004027025.1 Myocastor coypus
ATATATATATATATATATATATATATCTGTCTATCTATTATCTATTTATCTATCTATCTATCTATCTGTCATCTATCCACTAGTACCACTTATCTGTATATCCAGTACTTCTCTCAGGTTGGGAAGTTTTCAGCCACTACTATTATGAATATTTTTATGTAATTTGTGCTATCTTCTGCATTTTTGATGACACTGGTCAATCATATGTTATTATTTGCATATTCTAGAAGCTGTTGCAATGATTTTGTGGTCCCTCGCTACTTTTAAGAAATCTATCTTTCCATGATCTATAACCACAAGCCTGCCTTCTCTATTCGATACTCTGTCCTCACATTGGATTATACTTTTATGTATACTTCTTGTGAAGTTTTTAATCTCATGAATATTTGCTTCATTGTGTTTCATTCATTCCCTTTATTTCCTACGTTGGGATCCGTGGTTTGCATTATTTTCTAAATTTCTCTCTGTCTTCTTGTTTTGAAATTATGTATTTTTTTTCTTTTTCTCTTCAAAATGTTTTCTCTGTATCTACTCAGAATAACTAATCATATCTTTCCTTATGGCCACTATTTCTGTAGCAATCTGAGAAATTCTGGTTTCACATTTTGTAAACCCTCATTCATCTGTGTGTTACTTTCTCTGTTACCAATTCAGAGAGTGCGGGTGGGTGGATTTCCACTAATTTCCCTCCACTACCTCATTGCTTCCTGGGTTTGCCTTTGGTGAGCTGCAATTCTAGGGGTTTCACTTTGATGAACTATATTCATATTTCATTTTTCTGTTGTCTCAATTCCTGTGGTGATGCTGATAAATTGCTCATCATGAGTAGCTTTATTACTAGTATTCAAGTCTAAGAAAATGACTATGCCTCAGGAATGTCTTCCAGGTACAGATGGCTTTTGGGTTTTGATGCTTTTGCAATATCTCACCGCTTCACTGTATTGTGGATGAGACGGTAACATCTACACGGCCCAACTGCTGCTTTCTTGGCACTGACCACACTGACCAATAGTATCTTTTTTTAATGAGCATGAGGCAATCTCAGTCTTGGCACACCAGGAAGACAAACTGAATAGAGCAATTATGCCACTGTAGTTAAGCAGTACAATCGCTAACAGCAGCATCATGAAAGACTGTCAACAAGATGACAGCCTGCATTATTAGATGACTACCTTTGTCCACGTGAATTGGATTGGTGTATAGAGATAGATCATGAGTTAAAAAAATGGAGCTAGGTGGAGCACGCTATTCTGAAGGTTTTCTTGGTGTGGGTTGCATAAAATTGGCTGAAGTGCATTTTTTTTTTTTTTTTTTTTTTTTTTTTTTTTTTTTTTTTGTGCTGGCGATTGACCTCAAGACCTTGTGCTGCCACCGAGGTGCTTATGCCACTAAACCATGTTACCAGCCCTGAGATGTCAATGAAACACACATTCACACACCGTTGTAAAACTAGTGAGTTCACAATAAGTATTTCTAAGGTATAAATGATAATTTTGTTGGTTTTGCTGTAATACTCACCATGTGAGGTGCTAATTTTGGGAGACGCTGGGTGAAGGATATGTAAGTTTTCCCTGTGAATAATTTTGAAAATTCCTTTACATCTGTAACTATTTGAAAGCATAAAATTCAAAGTGAAAACAGAACAAAAATACTTATGGGGTAATATTATGGAGTATCCTGACTATTCTGACTTGGACATATTTAGAGAAATTCATGAAATTAATGTTTAAACTTGTCTCACTTAGTTGACAAGTATATTATGATAGCATTATTCTGGAAATGTCATTTTCATTTTCAGTGTTTTACATAACAAAGAATCCCTTTTGGGCACATGCTACATATATACTGCTTGATTTAAAATCTATCTAGCTATCCTTTCTGCTGTACAGCAGGCTGCACAGACTTCTCATTATAGCAACAGAAGATAAAATGAATCTCAAATTACTCATATTGGGAGAGAGTATGTTTGGGGCAGTCTATAATTGGTCATCATTTTGTTGCTGGAGAAAGTCATTGAAATTGAGTGATTAGCCTTTCATTGTAAATACCTACTTCACATTTGAGACTATGAAGTGACATCTTTAGTTTTCTGCTTCATAAATCCAATTGGAGGCATTTATTAGCTGTGTGTAACAGGGTGAACTAACATGATAAACATGAGTACACATTGTCATTTATTAATTATTAACAACAGTAAAGTACTGAGGCTCATGATGTGAAGAAGAATGTATTTGTACTATGAGGGACGTTTCCTATGGCAGCTGGATTCTCAGCAAGGTTGTAATCTTTCAGCTCTGTTTAGCTTTGACCACTCAACTTAAAAGAGAACTACAGATTAAAATAAGAACCTGCAAAATCATAAAGGATTAAAATATGTTCTCTAAGAAAAGGTTAAAATGATGCTTATAGTTTAGCCAGAAGACTAAAATAATCTAAGAAATAAGCTGGAATTATCTGTTGTATCACTGTATAGCACATACTACAGAAAATGCTTCAGTTTATTCTTGAACTTTTCCTATCAGCCCTGAATAACTTAAATATAAATTCCTTAGAAAATAATTACATTTGAAATTATATTGTAAGCAAAGTAGATACTTTAAATATTTAAAAGTATTGCCTATGGCTTGTATCATAATTGCCTTGTGGCAAGAAATGCAAAGAATATCAAATTACTTGTATTTAATTGAATTGTCATAGTTCAAGTGGCACTGGAAAAGGAATGCATTTTTAGTCACAAAATTCTTACATAAAATAATTTCTCTTTAAAAAGTTCTTCAGGATTGAAAGGGAATGTGGGGAAAAAAAGGGCCAAGATGTATTTTGTTCAGCTAAAAACATCCTCAGGTGACTATGATTATTATGTGTATGAAAAGTTTACCAATACAAAAAAAGAAATAAAGAAAATCCTCCTTATGAAAACACCAACCAAACACAGTTCAATAATGAGCCACACAATGAGAAAAGACATAGTGGCATGGGGTGGGGCGATAGCTCTGTAGCACAGGTGTCTGTTGGCAAGTGCAAGGTCAGGAGTTCGAACACTTATCTGTCAAAAAAAAAAAAGACAGTGGCAAAACATATTTTTGGCACTAAATGTTGGCATAGAGGATTAGTCTTAAGTAAACTTTATACATGCCTGAAAAATTCAATTTATTTTCCTTTCTTTTCATACTTTAGGAAACCTTTGTCATTCAGGTTTTTTTGTTTTTTGTTTTTTGTTTTTTTGTTTTTTTACTTGTTCTTATAATTCTTTGATATTATTGTTCTGTTGTATTTTTGGAAAATATTTCCTGTTTAACTCATACGCTGCAGAAACTATTTTCCCTGATAAGAATAAAATGTGAGCTGGGCCTAGTATGAATACAAAGAAATAAGCAGGCATTGTAATTTAAAAATGTATAGAATTGTGCAATATGTACAGATTCACTTTCACTTAAGAGTGTCATTCAAAGGCATCTGCTTGGTCTGTCTGAATGCTAACATTCCCACTTGCTGCTTTGCTAGCAAATGTTCAACAGCTTTTCTTGATATATAGATCAGCGTCTTGGTTCTGTACAGCGATCCTTGCGCCTTTGGCTCCGTGTGGAACACTGAAGTGAAGGTCACTCTGCGCTCTCCCAGCACTACTGGCACTAAGACAACAGCTGCTAAACAGAATGACTATTATTTCCCAGTTGTTCCTGCACTTTGAACCAATTATTTTCACTTTCATAGTTTCTCTTGTGTCTTTCAGAATTTATTTGCTCTTTGAGGTCATTCCAGTTTTCATAAACACACACATGATGAGTAATAGCAGGTAAGGATGAGAAGTAACCTGACCAATGGTATTGCAAGTATCAAGAGGAAGTCACAATGAAGAAGAAGTTGAATGAGCAGAAATGATTTCAGTTAAGTGGATCTTTGAGAGTAACATAGAGGAGGTAGAAAATTCACTTATTTCTTCTTAGAGAATTTGATCTTGTGTGAAGAATCAGAGAAGTGGACACTGAAAGGAACAAAATTCAAGTAAATTTTGTTTCTGATCCTAGACTTTGGTGAAAAAAAAATAGATATGATGGCTTTCGTTTCATACTAATATGATCAACAGAATGTAGACTGCAATGTATTCTATTCCTTCAATTGGGTCTATTAAGGAATCTATACCCATGAGTATGATAAATCAACTTGGAAAGTTTAAATTTAATTATGATGAGAAGTGATACTAAAACGATGTAGCAAGTCAACATAGGTAACCGCTTACATGGCCTCTACAGCTAGAAGTCTATTATAGGTAATGCAAACAATGAAAGCCAAGAAAGACGGTAGGGATTATGTGAGTCCTATCCTGTTGGTTAGAGTTATGATTTGTATCTAAAAGTCTACCCAGAGTCTCACGCAGTCAGGGGTCTTCAGAAGTAGTTGAATCTAGGTTGTGTTGTACTGGGATTAAGGGTATGTGATTAGTTAAGCGTGTGAGTGCTATACCTGTCCTACAGTGGGTAGCATGCTTACAATAAAAGGGGCACAAGCAATCTTACCCATTCCCTTCATTGAGTCAGCTACTTTGTGCGTAGCACGATCTGTTCTCCTCTGTGATGGCCCTCTGATAGACCTTTCTGCCTTGGAGTCAGCCAGTTTTGGACTGAAACCTCCACAAACTGTGAGCTAAACAAACTGTATCCCTTTACCCTTGGCTGTGGGTTAACTTGTCTCAGCCATGAAAGAAAAATAATGAGGACAGTGATTTAGTACATGATTTGGAAGAAAATATTTGTCTATCTTCTGGTAATATGCCTGCAAATCTTTGAATGTATTGAGAAACTAATTCTCCAATCAGTAAGAGTGAGATTTTGGGTTAGTGTCAATGTAGAGTGTCCAACAGAAATGTTACATGATATGGATATGGTCTGTTTGGAAATCAGAAAAATAATCCTTTAAAGATGTTTTAAACATAATGTCTGAAACCTGGAAGGATATTGCCAAATATTATACAAGAATAATTTTCATATTTATGAAGGGTAGAAGACTGAAATAAAAATATTATCCAGCTTTGTCTGGGTGCTTATAATTACAGGGATCTTTAACATACAAGAAGACAGCTGGGAAGAATTATTATTGACCATACAACCTGGAAATCTGAGAAATGAAGGAAATTACAAGCCAATGGATGAGGCAGTTTCCAAGAGCTAGCATGGGTCTTTCCATAAGCATAACAAAATGTTCCCACTGCTCTAAGGAGAGCTAACAATATTTTCTCATGTAAAATTTCTAGAGAAAAAATACAGCTGTGATACCTATTTTCTTACCCAATGAAACCAAAGCAAGACTGCTAACCTATAGAACAGTAAGGAAACAAATTTCCTTTATTTAGATCCATTAAATTATTGCTACATTGTCACAGTGGCTAATATTTTAATATGTTGGGTTTTTCCTAAAACCGTATACTTCTGGAAACCTGTGTGAGTCAAGTAAGTTGAAATAAAAACATTAAAATCCTATGAGGGCCAGCTAGATAGTTCAGCTGATTATTATGCTTGCTTAGGCAGACACGGGAGTTGGGGGTTTGACCCCGGGCCCACTATGCCTGTCCCACCCCGAGGGAATACTGAATCAGAGATTGAGGCTGAGTATGGTGGCACACACTTGTAATCCTAATGTCTGACACACGTATGCACTTCAAACAACAAGACAATTTTGTTAAATTTCCTTTCATTATTTGGGACTTTTCTGTTTGTTTGTTTTCCCAGAATACTTTTATTTACTGTGGTACTGGGGATTGAACCCAGGACCTGTACTTGCTAAGCAGATGCTTGGGCCACTGACCTATACCCCCAGCCCTTTCTTCCGTAATAAAGTATTGACATTTGCATGCTCCATTTATTCTTTAAGGTATAGTAGTATGCTATACTATTTTGACCTTTTGGAAAGTATGAAATTTAATTAGTTAACGATTTTCCACTAGTCATTTGCTCAACTATCTTGAGCTGTAAGGAAGGACAGGCTATCCATATAATGTGTGAACAATGACTGAGGCTTTATCATTTCCCATGTGCTTAATCCTTATGAAACTCTCAGTTCTGTTTCAGGAATCTCAAATACCAAACAAGTATCTGATAAAATTGCAGTCAGAAAAATACAATGCAATGTTCATTACAAAATACATCATCATGTTTAATATTTTAACTCAATTCCATATTTCCAGGACATTGCACCCTTTTAATAAATGTATGATATGTTCAAGAAAAATAAAGATTTGTCATGTATAAGAAATTGATTATTTTGATATTTAAGGATATTGGTCATACTGCTGTTGAAACAAAGAAAGTTATATTGATCAGAAGACACAAGTCACATGAATGAAATAATTTGTCTGATTTGTGCTATTTTTAAAGCAATCTACTAGTCTCAAATATGTTTCTCACAGGTTATATTAATTAGTACAGAAATCTGTTCTCCCAGAAAATAATGAATAAAACATTTTAATAGTAGCTGATATGTGAAATGAATGTATAATAGTAAAGCACTCAGCATTTTAAAAATTGTATTTTTATGTTCTGGAGAAGACTACTGAGCATATATGACATTGATCATCTTCACTTGTGCTTTTTTTTAACGTATATATTCAATACATCACCAAATTTAAATCATCACTTTTTGAAGAAATAAATTTAAAATCCAGTCTAAATATTGTCCAAGAAATATTTTTACAGCTGAGAAACATTTGTATTTGACATTTGAAGTGATCATATTTATTTTCTGTATACTAAGTATCGTTAATGATAAAATGTGATAGTTTAAAGCAAAACTAGGGCCAGACATGGTGGTGCATGCCTGTAATCCCAGCACCTGGGAGGCTGAGACAGAAAGATTGGTGTGAGTTCGAGACCAGCCTGGGCTACAAAAATGAGCTCAAGGCCAGCCTGAACTGCATAAGTGGGACCCTGTCTCAAAAAGACAAAATAAAATGAAATAAAATAAAATAAACATAAAGCAAAGCTAACTTGTCTTAACCATGAACACTTAAAATGTTCTACCATGATATATCAACACTTTAAATTCTGTGCAACAGACCCGCCAGATAACTCAGCAGATTAAAGCACCTGCTCAGGCAGACATAGGGGCAAGGGTTCAATCCCCAGCATGGCATGCTGGCCCCACCCCAGTCCCAGTGGTGCACTGAGGCAGCAGCTGACGCTGGACACGGTGGCTCACGCCCATAATCTCAATGCTAGGAGGGCTGAGAACAAGAGGATCACTATGAACCCAATATGTGTAGTGAGATGCTGTAGACCCTGTACTAAGTACATAATAAATGAATAAGTAAAGAAATGATTTAATTAATTAATTCAGTGCACCATTTTACAGCTGTCACCTACCTGTTTGCTGTGAAACTTAGCAAATTTGGGGTAATAAGTTGCTATAAGTATGATGTTCTTGCCATACAAATACAAACAATAAGCGTGATAATAACAATAAGGACAGAAATGCTGTTGAAATATATCATATCATCCTGCGTCTAAAACTTGGAGACACAGACTTATGGTCAGGAATATCCATTTTCCATATCTTCACAGTTTCACCTTTTGCAAAATTCTCATTGGTTCACAGTGGCGCTTCTTGTGACTGAATTTATTTCTCTCTGCCACTGAATCATATACTAATCAGACTCTCTCATGCAAAATGACATATTTTAAAATAATTTCACCCCACTTATACACTTTGTAAGAATGGGAACACTTTAATTAAGCCAAGTGAGCAGGCCGTGGATTGTTATGAAGTAATTCACCACAAGAGAGCTTCTACAATTGGTATAGTAATTCAAGTGCCTGAATACATTATGCTTATAAAGTCATATTTTAAAAACTTCATTTACTTGAGAAATCACATGAGAACATATTACACTTCACCATATCCATTTCTAAAAAATGAAAATAACTCTGAAATATAGAAGGTAAGGCCAGTGTAAACCTCTCTACATGCCAAATTCAGTAATCCATCTCAATGTGACATCTTAAAATGTGACATGAAATTTGTTGATTTCAATCATGCAGTGTCAAAGGATCAGAAAGAAAACACCTTAAAAGTGATTTATATTTACATATTTTTTCTAAATATGAAAAAATGCTCTACAAGTTGACTCTGTTATATATAGTCTTACTATATAGTCCAGGATAGCTTTGAACTCACTAGATAACTCAAGCCAGCTGTTTATCACATCTTGGGAGTTTTTGTGCCACCCTGTCTCACTGAATACACTTCCTTAAAAATATTGCCCAGCCTCAATGAATATTTGTTTGCATTTAAAAGTATATCCATAAAAATTGGTCCATCCTCTGGTTTCAAAGGAGAACATAATACATTTTTGTCATGAAGTCTCATAAAAATGTGTGTTTTAAACCAACATTTATTCTTCAGATTATGTTTATATTATTGATTTGAATTTTATGAGTTTTATCATTAAACAATAAATTTTACCATGAAAAAGTATTGCATTTTTAATGTTCATGAAAATCATCAAAATTTTCAACACTGTCTGCTTTTATTGTACTAAACCCACAAAAGAACAACAGAAATAAATTCCTAGCAGCAAGGAAAGTACCAATAGGTCTCTACAAAAGAATAACCTTTACCTGAATTGTCACATGTAAGGTATTCTTCACGCATGACAACAGCATACATGTATACATGTCCCACACACATGTATTGCATACTCTGACAACGTATGTGTTATTGTCCCCGGGCCTTACTGAAATACACACTTGACATATCTCTGGCCTTGCTCTTTGGTCTAAGGTTCTTATTACATTATGTAATATGTAATAAATTGAACAGAAAACATCAATATAATTGTTAAATTATTACTATGCATTGCACATTTAGAATAAACATCATTTTCCCACCAACTGTGTACTTCCTTATAAAACATAAGAGATAGCACCAAAACTAAAAACCTATGTGACTTAAAATCTAATCCTAAAAAGACCAGTGGACTGGCAACTGGGCTAGCAGGAGGATTTTGGGTACCTGGCTCCTCACCCCACATCAGGGAACCAGGTGGCAGGGGCAGTAGGCACACAGTAGGACACTGAGTAAGTTGATGAACAGGAGGAACTGTGGGGTGGGAAAGTCGGAAGCAACACTGACATTATATGACACAGGTGATAATTTATATATATGAGCGCTGTGCTTGGGTAGAAATGCAGCATAGAAGCAGGTGGGTGGGGCTGTCTTGGTTGCTTTTCTCTCTCTCCTTGCTGCGACAAAACACAAGACACCCAAAATTAAGTAAGGAGAGGTTTATTTATTTATTTATTTATTTATTTATTTATTTGCAGAACTGGGGTTTGAACTCACAACCTTGCACTTGCCAGGCAGGCACTTGTGCCACAGAGCTATCTCTCCAACCCCAGGGGAGGTTTATTTAGGTCATGGTTTGTGCAGACTTCAGATCATACTTGGCTGGCTTGAAGGCAGAGTTCTGCATGGCAGAGGGCATCAGTTTATGGTGGCTGAAAATAGCAGAAATACACAAACAAAAATGTAGGAGTACTGGTAGCCGCAGAAACAAGCCTCTCTCCTTTCCGTATGTAGCATTCAGGCTTTCTGCCCCAGGTGGGTGCGCCACTCACACCCATAATACCAGCAGCATATATATCCATAATCCCACCAATACATCTGAATTAATCAAAATCTAGAAGCCCACCCTAGTGACTATAAGAGGCTTTGTGGGGTGTATCTAGATACAATAACAGGGGTTGATGCAATTCTTTCATTATTATGTTGGTTTTATCTTTATTATTTTACCTTCTTGATTTTTAAATCTATTTTTCTCTTCTTTTCTAAATGTGTAGGAAGAAATTCAACCACACAAATCTAATCCTAAAAAGACCAGAGGACAATAGAATACAAAATCAGAAACAACAAAATCACTCAGTTACTTTGTTTTTTGAGAGAAGGTCCAGCAGTGTTCATTGAGTGAAAGAGAGCTTCCTTCATAAATGACGTTGAAAAGATGGATTTCCAGATGCCAAAGACTAACGAGACCTATGTCTTTCACAATACACTGAGCTAAAGTGAAAACAGATCAATGATCTAAATATTAGTGCTTCTCTTTGAAGCACAAAATCCACTGGAAGATTAGGGAGGTGAGGTAATAATTTTGAAGACATTGGTGTAGGTAAAAAATTCATAAATAAGAAGAGACTGCATGAGAAATACTTTTAAGAGTCATAATTTGAGAATGTATCTTTTGAAAAGCATTTGAACAGCATAGCATGTCAAAAACAGTGTGAAAAGACAATTCACAGAGTGGGAAAAATTAGCCAGTTGTCCCTCAGAGAAAGAATTTCTATTTATAACATGCAAAGAATTGGAAAATATTAGAATCCCCATATTGAAAGTCCTCATCACAAAATGGGCATCTGAAATCAATTTAAAAAGGAACACCTCTCCACTGTGGGAGAAGGAGTAGACTGGTGCAAATAGTGTGGAAAAGAGTGCAGAAGTTCCTCGAAAAATGAGGCAGAGTTTATATTCCACTAAGCTATTCCACTCTTGGATATTTTTCCAGAAGAATTAAAAACAACACAAAATAGTAATGCGTCTGCAGTCATGTATACAACAGTAGAGGTGTAATAACTAAATCCTGGAAATAACACAAATGAACCACCACTAAGAAATGGATAAAAGAGATATGATATTTTTATACGATTTAGCACTACTCAACTATGAAGAAGAATAAAGTTGATTCTTTAATAATTGGATTCAACTTGAGACCATGTTCATAAGTGAAATAGATGCACATGTATCAACACCATAGTGTAGCCTTTGTGTGAGACACTTAAAGAATAAATAAAGTATAAAATGTACAATAGATATTGTGAACTGGGAAGCCATTTTTAATAAAAGAAAATAATTAGCATTGGGGAAGGTACAGTAGGGGAAAGGGAACAATAGAAGTCATTTATAGTATTCATTAAAAAAGGAAGACTAGTGTTAGTATACATTGAGAAATATTTATCCCCATCTCTTGTACCTAGAAAGATTACATTAAATATAATAATAAGCTTTAACTATCGTTATTTTTCTATTATTTGTTTCAAAATTTTGTTTTCCCTTTTTTCCGTTAAACCAAAGCTTAGCTTGAGCTTCCGCTTCCACGGCAGCGCGCACACACACAAATCACAGGCCCCATACACGAATATTGCTTACACTGATAGCACGTGTGTTCAGCTTTCCAGTCCTTTCTTCTCACACACAATTGTCTTAGCAGGTCTTTTACTGAGGGTGTACCTGCCTGTTTTCCTGTCAGCTAACCTGTGTGTTCGACATTATTATTATTATTATTATTATTATTATTATTATTATTATTGCACATTTCTCAGGGCAGACTTTTGATTTTTCTGCTGTGAATGATCTTTTGACCTTCTTTCTCTCTTTCTTTCTTTCTTTCTTTCTTTCTTTCTTTCTTTCTTTCTTTCTTCTTTCTTTTGTTCTCGTTCTCTCTCTCTCTCTCTCTCTCTCTCTCTCTCTCTCTCTCTCTCTCTCTCTCTCTCTCTCTCCTTCACTCTTTAGCAGTACCAACGATTGAACTCGGGACTTTGCACTTGTCAGACAAACCGTTATTCCACAGAGCTATCTCTCCAGCCCTATCTCTCATTATTTATAGTTCCAAGAAAATTGCCCTGAATATTTTATAATTTGTATTCTCTTTAAAAATTATTAAACTATTTATGCCACATATGCTTGGGTTTGCGTAAAATGCCAACATTGACCAATGGTTTTTGTTTTGAGTGGCATCAGAATGGCTGGCCTGTTGGGAGCAGCTGAAGCTGGATGTGGGTCATACACGTAAGGATCGCACAAGGCCTTAGTGCCTAAAGATGTCAAGCTACCTCAGTCTTGAGAAAAGAATCCTGGCGGGACAACTTCAGCTCTCAGTCACGAGAAGAAAACACCTTGCATCTTGTGATATTAATTTTGCGAAGATATAGCTAAATTCCTCTATTATTCTCTGGATCCTTTGCCAATCAGACATGCAAGCCTCCCCCTGACCAGTTCTTGTCTTCTTATTGTCTTTGCCCCATTCCTGCAGCTGTTTCTCGTTCGTGTACACAGCAACACCAATGAATGCCGATATGTGGCGCTCACAGTGGAGCAACCCAGTCAGAGATGTTTGCAGCAGGAATACTTCTAAAGCGTGTGCAACAATATAAGGAGGCGAATTATTTATGGCCTGGATCCAGCCAGGGTGCTCAGATGGCACTGGCACATCAAGTGTGAAGCTTGGGATGGAGGCTCAGTAGGGCTAGAAAAAGGATCTGATGGACCAGAAATTAATTCACCAGGGCCAGAGAGATAAACAAGTTTAAAGACTGCCAGGTACAAACTTCAAATTGTCTCCCTAGTGTAAGAACCTGAAAGTAAAAAAATCTGAAAGATATCATAGATATGGTGAAAGGGAAGAATCTGTTCAAAAGAAGATGAGGAATGGGACAAAAGAAAGAAGGAAAGAAAAGAAGACAGATTTATTTTATTTTATTTTATTTTATTATTTTATTTTATTTTATTCTATTCTATTCTATTTTTGGCTTTTTGAGACAGGTTCTCACTATGCAGTTCAGGCGAGCCTTGAGCTCGCTTTTGTAGCCCAGGCTGGTCTCGAACTCACACTGATCCTCCTGCCTCAGCCTCCAGAGTGCTGGGATTACAGGCGTGCGCCACCACGCCCAGCAAGAAGACAGATTTAGTTATTTATCGGCAGGATAGCTTGGATAAGTGTGTTAGTGATTCCTTCTGGTCTGTTAAAAGGAATAGTTAATGTTTCTTTTTCTTCTTTTTAATTTATTGTAATTTTTATACCAATATGGTGATCTAAACAACTACTTTAAAAACAACATTATGCAGTATGCAACCACTGTTGAATTCCCATTATAATGTTTAGTAAAATGCTTTGTTTCTAAATCTTATTTTACTATTTTGATTCTATTTAAAAATAAATTAAAAAGTAAATACATAAAATTTTTAGAGAAGTAAAAAAGGAGCAAGTTATATGCAATTAACAGTTTCAAATATCAGAAGTGTTTATGGATATATTAAAAATATTTGTTGTATTCTTGCATCCTATATTTAGTTTACTTTCTAAGACCACCAATAACTTAGAATAGAGAACCATTTAAAAATTAGGTCACAAGGGGCTGGGGACATAGCTTAGTACAATAAGCGCTTGCCTGGCAAACACAAGGGCCTGAGTTCAATCCCTGATTCTGCAACAAATAAATAAATACATAAATAAATAAAAATAAAATAAAATTAGGGCACAAATTGGACAAGGAGGGTAGAGAAAAGGTACACCAGATAGAGACTGAAGCCCTAACTTTGCTCAAGCAGATAGAAAAGAAGAAAAAAAAAATATTTTAAATTGCAAGCAGCTAGTTCTAAGCATCATGGCCCTGGGGGTGGCTGAGTAAAGTAGGTTCACAGAGAGCCCCAGAGTAGGGTTCCAGACAGACATAGCTTGGATTTCCAGGCAGCTGCACATCCATGCACCTGGTCTAGCTGGCAGCTGTTGGCCCCTGACACCAAGTTATGGTATGTGCGTCCAGGGATAGGTAGGAGGGTCATGTGCACACTGCTGATAGTGAAAACTTTTTAGGCTCAAGGTAGTGCCTGGCTGGGCAAAAACAAAACAGCCAGTTGTGCCAGAGCAAGAGCTGGCACACATAGTGTCTGTAGCTATAGTGTGATCTCACCCACCTTGTTGATTGGAGAGGGGGGCTTTGAAAAAGGAGATCATTCCTGATACTAAGACGACCAAGCTGCTGCCAACAGCTCACTCAGCCCCAACGTGATAGAGTAAAAGCGCCAACTAGACACAGGCCAGGATGCACAAATGTATCCAGGTTTTGTCGAGTGTCACCAATGATGGTTACATAGGAAAAATCAGTCATATTTCGCACTGTTCAAAACAGTGGACAACTAACTTCAGACACTTGTATTGTTGAATTTATCATTCTTTCATTGTCAAAGTTTAAAAATAAAAAAAAAGATATACTGAGTTTAAAAAGAGAATTTTTTTGTTGTTGTTTTTTTTTGTTTGTTTGTTTGTTTTTAAGACGGGGTCTTGCTATGCAGTTCAGGCTGGCCTTGAGCTCACTTTTGTAGCCCAGGCTGGTCTTGAACTCACACCAATCCTCCTGTCTCAGCCTCCCAAGTGCTGGGATTATAGGCGTGCACTACCACACCCGGCCTAAAAATAAAAATTAATTGTTAAAAAAAAATTAAAGTTCTTTCAGAATAGATAGCCACCGAGTATGGCAGCTAGAATCCCATAGTAACAAAAACGATGGATTACTGACACGGAAGTACATAAAGTGCCATTACACCAGGAATAGCACCTCAAAGAAAAGCAGGGAATAAGGGTTGTTCTCTCTCTCTCCATTAAAACTGATAAGAAAAGCTTTTAAGGTCCTGCTTAGCATGATTACTTTAAAAATAATTGTTTCCATACTAATGATAAAAACAGCTTGTCTTAAAAAAAAAAAAATCTCTGAAATTTACAATGAGACTATTTAAAAAGACTGAAGTTCTTCTGATTCCTAATAAGGTTGATTGCTTGTTTTACAGTCATAGATTAAAATTGTTATAAATAAAAGCTTTGTTATTTTGCAAGCAGTATAAAGGCTTGCAGTGCAATCTAAAATCAGTGGTATTTAGTGAGGTGCTTCATTCTGACAATACAC
Source organism: Myocastor coypus (assembly GCA_004027025.1). Taxonomy (NCBI): domain Eukaryota; kingdom Metazoa; phylum Chordata; class Mammalia; order Rodentia; family Myocastoridae; genus Myocastor; species Myocastor coypus. The sequence goes on from PVJA010001814.1 coordinate 14,721, forward strand.
GTAAGTGGTGGCAGGCCCACTGGTGGTCTCCAGGAGAGTAACGGATTGGCTATGACAAACTCCTCATATTTGGATCAATTTATCCACAAAGATATATGGTGCTCCACACTGCTCAACTGAACTTTTCAAACTTTAGTGGGTTATGTTCAGTGTCTTAACTGCAACTTGGGGCTAATTTCTCTCCTGTCCTTATCATTGTCTTCAGAAAGACTAATTCAATTTGCTTCTGTTCCCAGCTAGGTCATATGAAGTTAAGAGTAGTTGTATGCCTGCTTCTCCTCCCAAATTTAGGAGTTCTGGTTTACCAATGTACAGTCAATATATATTACTCAAGTTTTAAAAATTTTCAAAATATGGAAGTACACCAAAAATGACTAATTCAATCAGGTAAAAAGAAAATTGAAAATAGCTAATTTGGTATACAAGATATCCTTGTGTTTTTTCAGTGAATAATGAACAGCCTATTTGTATACCAGAGTATACTGTTAAGCTGGATCAGGAAGCCAGATTTGGAGGGGAATTTAACAGTTAGGAGACCAGATTCAAACTGCAGCTTACTGCAGGAATTAACAAAATGGAAATCAAATAGGTGATCAAGTGCATACAGAAAATGGATCTGAAAGTTCCCAGGATTCTTAAGGACAAACAAAATACAAATATGCATGCATATTAATTATAGATAAAATGTTCTATTCCTTCCAAAATAAGATCTATCTGGTCTTTTTTTAAATACAATGCATATTGTTGTCTTCATTGTATTTGTTCAGAGTACAAGGTGTAGATGTGATAATTTTTCTAAACACTATTGGTACAAATATTTCTTTTCATTGAATTAACAGAAAGTAATTATATATATAGTCCAATGTTCCATAATAGTAGGGGGTTATCAGCAGAGCTGGCAATGTCAGAAGCTGTTAACTTGAGCCTTTTAGAAAAGTCTCCTAGAGAGGAAACATTCTCTTAGACTTTCACAGAGAGCAAACTGGTCAAGCAACGACCGTGACTCACCCAGATGGCTGACACCAACAAAAGTTCTACAAAATGCTGTACATGGTTTCAAGGTAAATCCTGAGGGGATTTGACGGATGGCATTTTTTATAATTATTAATTTCTAAAATTGTAACACAGTTACTATAGTTCAATTTGGTTACAAATATTCTTGGGTGTGCTCTGATTTTATAAAATATTTGTGTGTTCTTCGTACTCGTTTGTGTGCTTGTATGTCATTCCACAAGGAACTGTTTCTCCTCTTACTTGACCTCAACAATTTTGTAATTATTTGTTCATAACACAAATTAGTGTACAGATTTAAAAGCATACTTTCTCTTGTATTACAAGCTGGTCTAAGTGATATCAAAATTTATTTTCTCATAAGTCATCAAAAAGTTAAGCAATTAATCAAAAATTATTTAGCGAGAGAACATAATATTGGATAGGGCACTAATTCATAAATAAAGAAATGTTCCAACTTTGTTCACTAATAAGGAGTTGCAAATAATCTCAACAGTATCTATTTGTCAAAATAATTTGTTATTGGTCAAAAGATCAATTTGTTCAGACAAAATTATAAGATTTTCTCATAAAAATGTTTTCATACAAACCAAAATTAAGAATCAAAATTTTCACGTGAGTGTGGTAATTCATCAGTGTTAATCTCATCATATATAAAATGTACTCATGATTCAAGTTAAAAAAGTTTTCAAAAATGTAAATCGGAGATTGTTTATTGGGATTACTTATTTTTCAGATTCCTACATACAAAAGCTTATGATGTGCATACCAAGAAAGAAGAAGAAATTAAACAAAAGCTTCTTATGTGTTAGACAGAGCTGCTGAGTAAAAATGTCATATAATGTCTAAATGAAAGTTTAAATATGTCAAAAAATAGCAAAAGTATTGTTATGCTACAGTATTATGTATAGCTTAGATTTAAAAATTTCTGTGTAAAATTTGTAACTGTTGTCTGCTATCACTCTATATGGACTTAAATATTAGGATATCCGTGGTTGTCAGAAGATAACAGTTCCCTATTATTTACTAAGGTGTTTGAAATCCAGAGATGGTAGAAATATTAATATTCTGCCTCCATTACAAAATAATGTCATTCAGCTTCTCTTCTGAATTTTCAGCAAGTGAGGTTTAAAGACCAAAACTCAGAGAGATAGATTGGCTAAGAGGATATCCAATATTTTGGTCCTATCCCTTAGAGTTCAATAAGTACTCAGAACATAGGGAAACATTGCCTGTGCCTTTCTGTAATACAGTTTATTGCACTATAATAAATTGTAATGATTGTGATACAATTTCTGATTTTCTTTCAAGGAGATTATGGTACCACAAAGAAAATGATCCTATGTTGTATACTGTGCCTAAAGAGAGTCACCTGGAGAAACACAAAGTCTTTCATGGTACCCTGGTTAAGCAATGGCCATGACTCGTCCAAAGGGCTGACACAGACAGATCTTAAGAGGTGATGTACATGATTCCAGTTTAAATCCTAAGAAGACTTCTGCCAGCTGTAATCAGAACTCACTACTGCTATGGATTATTAGAAGACATTGAGTTAAATTGCTATATAAAAGTAACAAAGATTTTTGGACTGATATCAAAAATGAAAAGTTCTACAGAGTTCTCCAAGCACAGGCCCTCCAACTTCAATGGAATAACTATTATTTACACAACAAACAGTATGAGGAGATGTTTTGGTTTATGTCTAATTGTCCCGCCAAAGCCTCATGCAATCATGTCGCAGGGAGCTTTAGATTCTTGACTCTTGACTGATGACACCCTGGGATCATGTGTTTTAGTACTGATGGGATTATAGATCTAAGTACTTCTGGGATTATGGGTGTGGTCTAAGGCAGATAGACTGAGGCAGAGTGCCTGAATGTAATATAAAGGGAGACAGAGAGACAGACTTGGGCTATTGCTCTGGTGCCCTAATTGGTTGGTTGCCTCTGTCACCATTTTACTGCTGTTCTGACGTCATGAAGTGCAGGCCTCTGCATTGAGCCTCTCTGCCTTGAATCCAGCCGAGTATGGACTGAAACCTCCAGTAACTGTGAGCAAAATAAAATCCTTCCTTCATTCATTTTGGGTGTCAGGTATTTGTCCCAGCAATGAGAGAAGAGTCACTAAGACAGAATACATGTTGGGAGCATATGAAGCTGGGAGTTGGTCATATATGTGAGGCCAAGGCAAGATTTCAGGGCCTAAAGTGGTCAAGCTACCTCAGTCTTGAGAAAATTATCCTGCCTGGAAAATTCCAGCTGTTATTCACTAGGCAGCCTCAGGAAAATAACTTAGCAAAGGTATAAACAAATGAACCTAATCTTTTTCTTTGGATCTTCGCTGATCAGGCAAATAAGCCTCCACCTGACTCAGTCCTTGTCTCCATGCCATCTTTTCCTCATTCCTGCAAATGTTTGTCCTTGAGGTACACTGAGACACCAGTGTAATACTACACTGCATACCTCAACAATATTTACTCTGTCTTTGGTATTGTGTAGAAAAATTGTATCTCCAGCTTACATTTGGTTGAGATTTCTCTATCAATTTTCCATCAGAGTACAATGTTGATATCAGTTTGTTTTTCTTTGCCATGCATGAAGTCAATGTAAGTTTTTTTTAGTTTTTATTTTTTAACTTTTTTTCTTTTTTTACTTTTGTTTGCTTGTTTCTTTATTTATTTTTATGGCCGGCTCAGCCTGCCCTGAGGGCAGTGCTGGTGCAGCATGTGGTGCCAGGGATTGAATGTCGGTCCCTGCAGCCGCCCAAGCTTTCCTAAGCAGGCACTTTAGACCACTGAGCCATCCTGCTGGGCCCTCAATGTAAGTTTTTTTTTTTTTTAAATCCAAAAATTTTACTGTACAATTTTCCATTTTAAAATTTCAATATTTGATGGGAATTTCTGTTTTGTTCCTATATATAGTTTCTGTGATGGTCAATTTCTGTTTTACTAGCAAGTATAAAATAAATTGGATAGTAGTGAACTAATTTTTATGTCACATTCCAATGAATTTGGGAGATAGGAGCAACAAGTGTCTTTGCAAAATCGTTCAGTTTATTAGCATATGAATAAAATCTTATGACTGAGTTCTAGGATAAATCTCTAATTTGAAATCATTATAAAAGTCTCGGTGCCAGGGGTTGGGGAGATAGATCCATGCTGCAAGTGCAAGATGCAAGATCATGAGTTTGAGCCCCGGTCTCACCAAAAAAAAAAAAAAAAAAAAAAAAAAAAAAAAAAGTGTGCCTATGATGCAAACAATTTATACACATGTGTTTCAGGCCATAGTATAAACCCATTGCTCTTCCTTCAGTCTTTTACTTTCTAGAAATTACCATGAAAAATCCCTCCTAAGTAAAGCAGATCAATGAACGATTTCAGAACAGCCAGTGGGGTTCATAATAATGTAGTTTTGAATATTACTAGTGATACACATAAAACATCCTACATATATTTCAGTTTTTGTACACAAAATAGTTGTTGCATATTTCCCAAGACTTTCCCAGCATTTTTCTGTTACAATTCCCAACTCTGAATAGCATTGAGGGCATCTGTGCAATACCTTTCACCCTTGCCAAAATCTTCATTGCATTTTGGACTTGTAATGTTGCCTTTTACCATATGTTAATGTACTGCCAAGGTAAGAACATGATTCTCCCATATGTTTGCATCACCCTTTTGCAACATTTTGACTTCTTAAATAAATGTTCACAGTGTTTTGTGTTTGTCACCTGAATCAAGGAGTTCTGTATTGTCTGTGTCTGTATAAGTTGATTCCCTGTCTGGTATTTCATGCCCCATGATACTGAATTGAGCTACTTCTACCAAGGTCAACGAAAGAAAATGGTCTTAAAAAACATCTCATAGAGTGGCTGGATGTGTTGCACCCTCTGTAATGCTCAGGTAAATCCATGCCAACCCTTATAAGTGGAGCATGGTGTGAAAATCCTGCTTTGGCGCTTTTTTTTTTTTTTTCACATGCCCACACCCAGCCTTTCATCCTACTGTCTTAGTTTCCCTTCTCTCATTGATGGAACAAATGCATGACACCCTAAATGAAGGAAGGAAAGGTTTATTAGCTTACAGTTACTGGAGGTTTCATTCCATAATCACCTGGATCCAAGACAGAGAGGCACAATGCAGAGAGCAGCAGTTCATGGTGGTGGAACAGCAACAAAATGGTGACAGAGGCAATCAGCCAGCCAACCAGGGCAGCAGAGAATAACAGCATCAGTCTGTCTCTGTCTCCCTTTATGTTACATTCAGGCTCTCTGCCTGTGGATATCTGCCCTAGACCACACCCATAATCGCAGAAGTAGTCAGACCCCATAATCCTACTAGTACTAAAACACTTAATCCCAGTGGATCATAAATCAGGTAATTCCAGCAGTACTCAGACCCATAATCCCATCAGTACTAAAATGTATAGTACTGATTGGTCATGAGTCAATTCTCAAAGTAGTTCCCGCCTCATGATTGTATGAGGCTTTTGGGGGAGGGACTACTAGACATAAACCATAACACATACCAAGTGGTTAAGCACAAATACTGCTTTCTGTATCCCTCAAACAAATATGCTGAGATGCATAGCCAGCTAACGAAACATTTATAGTAGAAAATTAAAGGATATGTTGTGGAGCACAGAATTATATTCCTTGTGCTAGGGTCTGAGATTTACAATTGGAGGAAGAACATAGCAAATATTCTGACAGTTTAGTTTTTATGAAATTGAAGTCAGCACCCTTTAACTATAGGGTCCTATGAAGAAACACAATCCCCCATTAATATCTAATCCAAAATTGGGCATGGTGGTGAATGCTTACGAGCCCTCACCCATATTCAGGAGGGTGAGACAGGAAGATTATTGCAAGCTTAAGGCCAGTCTGGGCTACATAGTGAGTTCAAGGCCAGCTTTTACTGCATAGAGTCTACCTATCGATCTCAAGTGGCTTTTTAAGGTTAAAGATGCAAAGGTAAACCGCAAGAAGAATAAAAGATAAATTGAAAAAGGCAAATAAGAAACATTCCTCCCAGGAAGATATGCTAAGTTACTTGACACTTGCTCCTTACCTCTGACCCTGAAATTCAACGAGACTTCTGAAAACATTAAAAACATAATGTGAGTAACTTCCTTGTAGACAACAAGGCAAGGTGTTTACAGTTGTTATTCTCTTGTTATTTTATCATGAAGTTTTACATTAATTTTCATAGAAAGGAGTGGAAATCCGAGGTAAGCATTTTTTTCTAACTAAATTCTTTTGAAACAAGCACGCTCACTCTACCTATGTATAAAAGGTGAAGACGAAAGAAAGTTTGCTGGCCTACTTTCTGCTCTTGTTATCCATCAAGAGCCTCTTTGTTTATTATTATTCCTAATAAACACTGTCCTAAACCCCCTTTTGGTTCTAAAATTTATTCAACATTTCTGAAGGACAAAAATCTTGGGTTCATATAAATGAACTTCTTTTTAAAAATCCTTGATTGGCATGTTTGCAGTAATGATTACAATCATGGAATGCGAGAGGGGAAGGAAACTGCCAACCTGCCGGGTACTTGATTTGAGTTCATGTTCTCTGAAGTCAGAGAATGAATTACAGGAAAAATGAAGGTTAAAAGGAGAATATATTTATTGGAGAAAGAAAGTTTCTGTTTGGGGAAGAGTAAAAAGTGTTCGGAGTGGGTTGCTGAGGGCGTTTCTAGGGGAACACCAGAGAAGAGGTGGGCCCACAGTGAGGAATCATGGGAAATCGCCAGGTGGGCATGGGGTGGGGCAAAACTATGGCTCACCAATATGATTAAGGGCATCGCTGCTCAGGCAGAGTTGATTAAATAGTGATCATGCAGAGAGGCAAGTCGCACAGCAAGAGGTCATGTAACAGAACAGGGGCCTTCCTTGGGGGTGCGGGGGGTCAGGGGCTCTTCCTTGCTTTACAAAGGGATCCATCACCTTCGATTACTGTTCCTTACCCTTGGAGGAAGTATGTAGGTGGACTTATTGCGCCTCTTGTCTTGAGATCTGGCCCTCAGGAGTAGGGTCTCTGTTTCTACCACTGCTACAAAGCATCCCATGTACTATACTGGATCTTTCAAGAGCCCAGCCCTGTCTGCATGCCAAGAGTATTTGCACTTAACAGAGCTCTCTAAAACAACTGTAGGAGAGATTGTTACTCTTTTTAATTCTTTTTCCCCCTTATTTCACTTCCTTTTATTTTGCAGCAGAAGTTCACTTTCCTTGTTGTTTATAGCTGACAATTTGTGATTCTTTCTAGAAAACTTCAAACATCTTTGCAACGATGGCTATTTCTTTTGTATTTCTCTCTCTCTCTCTCTCTCTCTCTCTCTCTCTCTCTCTCTCTGTCTCTCTTTCTCTCTCTTGGTATTTTAAGGTAGATTCTACAGGGCATTCAGGATCTCACTGTTAGATTGGACTTGTAGTGATCTGTCTGTTTACGGCTCCCAAGAGCTGGGATTACAGGCATAGGCCACCACGCCCAGTTTCAGTTGCTATCTCAACACGTCCCAGGGGCTGGGCTGGTACAGCGGGCTTAGGGGTAAAACCCCTGACCCCTTTGCCTGCTTGCAGGCAGTTTAATCTGCTGAGCTATTTCACTGGTCCTCCTGATGGCTTTTGCTTAACATATTATTTAATCTAAATACCCATTCTTGTGTGGGGCTAAAGATACTCATATCTTCAATTTTTTATTCCCTGAGATTTTACCAGTATAATCTTAGATGAGGTAGCCTCACTATGTAGAATATCTGCCAAAGCCAATGCCAGGCTATTTTTTGTTTAAAAATTTACTACTATTTTCATTAATGTTTTATTCATATTTTTTTGGAAAAAATTGTGAATAGCTTTAGTTTAACTAAACTATAAAGTACACATATCTCTTTGCATGGTGTAGGCTATGCTAAAATGTATGCAATGATTTGTGGGTTACTTTATTTAGAGCAGTAGATATTCATTTTCAACAATATATCTGGTTCTTATATTTTATCTTCATTTATTTGAAATTATAAGAGAGTTAGTGAATTGATTCATAAGCACAATCTGCTTTAATTTTTTTATGCATTTGCTTCAGGGTCTCACTATGCAGCTTGAGCTTGTAGTGATCTTCCTGGTTCATCCTCCCCAGTGCTGGGATTATAGGCTTGTGCCACCACGCTGGATCTTGGTGACCACTTGGGGCATCGAGGGCAGGGCCAGCACCGCATGTGTTTCCCGGGATCAAAGGTGGATCCCTGTGCTTGCCATGCTGATGCTTGGAGCACTGAGTTATCTCCACTGCCCAACCTGCTTTACTTTAAAACATAACTCCTTAGCATTTCAAAGCCAATTGCTCTGCAGTGCTTTTTCAATATATTTGTTGTTAAAATCTGTTTGTAGCATATTAAAATTTTTAAGAACTCGTTTTTGATTCTCCATGTTATTTACAAGGACAAATGCTGTAATGTTATATGTTGGTGCCTACAGGAATAACGAGAAGACCTGATGAAGATAGCTCAGAGGACTCCCTGAGATTCGTCCCTTAATGAGCAAAGAACCCCTGCAGCAAATCAGTTTTATTTAGGGTAGTCAGCAGGGTCTCATGCACAACCACTTCAGCAAAGAAGGAACATGTGCTCAGTCACGAACCGATCTTCATTAAATTCCGTCTCTTCCCTATCACTGGGTTTGCCCAGGGGTCAGTCAGTAGCATTTTAAGCAAGGGCGAAAGCAACAGAGAGCCCACAGGTGGAGCCGCTATCCATCACCTGGAGACCCAGCCTTCCCTGACTCTCCTATCCCAGCTTTCTGGGATTTCAGTAACAGACCACAGCTGTCCCTGGGCCCTGTTCATCATACACCATTTCTTGAAATGGTAATCAGGTTACAGACAAAACCAAAAAGCAGAAGCACAAATGAGTATGATGATGTCACAAAATTCCAGTTATTGAGAATGAGGTCACATTAACCTACCCTGGGGATAGCAGCCTCTTGGAAAGTCTCTTGGACACATTGTGAGGGAAATGCTACATTATTTTTTTTTTCAATCATTGCTATTTCTGGATTATTTGTGAATGAAAGCAAACTTACTCTATCCTGGATAACATCAGTGCCAACTCCTAGCTGAGATATATGTAATAACATGCTTAAAAGCTCTGCATGTATTTCTTAAAAAGGGGCATTTCCTAAAGAACTATGGAAAGGCAAATTGATATCATCGCACAAACAGGAATAGAACATATTTGAAGATAGAGGTCATGTTTTCTATGGTTTCCACATAAGGTTAGTGCTGTTCACATCAGAAATCTTTTGAGAGAAATCTTCCCATGACATTCAGGTTTTTGTAGATATCTGTTATTGAACGATGCCACTAAGATTTAAAGAAATATCTCTTGTTCCACTTTCAAAGTTCTAACACAGAATTTCTCCTCTAAAAAATTATATAATTTTCTTTCAATTGATGACCAGTCTTTTTCTTGCTGAATTAAGTTAAAAAATGAGAAGTAATTTTTTTTCCTTCACATTTTCAAGCAGATATTCATGCTATGAATTGTGATTTCTAAATATGTTTCACTAGATTCAGTCTGATTTCTCTGCTCCTGTGCTTTTATCTCATTCTTGGTCTTGTCAATAAGTGGCCTTCCTGAATCCATTTATTTTAATCTTGATCTGAGGAATAACAAAAATATCAAGAGACACATTTTTAACCTCAAAATTCAGGGTTTTTTTTTTTTTTTTTTTCACTTTTCAATATATGCTGCCCCATTTTTCTCCATCCTTCTTGGAAGAACTTTTAATAAATCTTAACATTGTGAGATACTACTTATTAAAATATTACTTTTGAGGAACAAGTTTAGGTATCGCTTCAGTTTGTTAATTTTGAAGCATATTAACACACTAAAACCTCAAAAATGTTTAAATTACCTTAATGAGTACTTAACATTTTTTGTTTGTTTGTTTGTTTTTGTTTTTGTTTTGTTTTTTTTTTTGAGACAGGGTCTCCTATGCAGTTCAGGCTGGCCTTGAGCTCACTTTTTTTTAGGCCAGGCTGGCCTCAAACTCGCCTCGATCCTCCTGCCTCAGCCTCCCGAGTGCTGGGATTACAGGTGTGCGCCACCACGCCTGGCTTACTTAACAGATTTCTTCATTTGCTTTCCTGTGTTTTCACTCATTCATCTATCTTCCACTGCCTTGAAGATTTCATTTTCTAGAACGACTGACACGTAAATGCAGCTGTCATTGTGCCTGCTCCCAGTCCCTGCTCACTACAGAGATCCTCTCAGTTTTTCATTTAACTCCCTGAAAATTTAAACAAAAATGCCTCTATGACCCCGCGCATCCATGCTCTTGTGCAGGATCTGATTTTTTTTTTTTTTTTTTTTTTTTTTTGTCTTTTTGAGACAGGGTCTCAGGCTGGCCCTGAGCTCACGTTTGTAGCCCAGGCTGGTGCTTCACTTTTCCACAGCCTCCCCAGCATTTGTTACTGGCTGATATTTTGATGTTCGCCATTCTTTCTGAAGTGAAATGGAATCTTTGTGCTGTTTTAGTTTCCATTTCTTGAATGACCAATGATGTTGAGCCATTTTTCACATATTTACTTGCCTTGTGTATTTCTTCCTCTGAGCAGAATATGTTAATCTCAGATGATTATTTTTGTACTGAGTATCTTAATTTGGGACCCCTCATTATAAAAAGAATATATGTTCTAGATAGAAGGTCTTTGTTGGAGGGACAGTCAGCTAAATTTTTTAAAAATTAAAAATATATTTTAGCTTTTTCCAGCCGGGCGTGGTGGCACACGCCTGTAATCCCAGCACTTGGGAGGCTGAGGCAGGAGGATTGGTGCGAGTTCGAGACCAGCCTGGGCTACAAAAATGAGCTCAAGGCCAGCCTGAACTGCGTAGCGAGACCCTGCCTCAAAAAAGACAAAAAAAAAAAAATTTTAGCTTTTTCCTATAACTTGTACCATGGTGTGTTCTCTAAGATATTCATTGCAAAAACATAGTTTTTCAATTCAGAACAATGATCCTTGATATGTTTGATTAAAAGAGGGATATCTCTTTATGTATATCTAGCTGTCTGTCTTTATGTCTGTCTGTCTGTCTATCTATCTAACATCTATCTATATAATTTTTATCTATCTATATACACACATATCTCCAATGCTTCTGAAATTTTCTTTTTGCTTGACTAATAAACAGCAAAAATATCTGCTACTTTTCTAAGGATTGCTATGACCTTTTTATAGAATTTAACCACCATAGTACGCCAAGAAAATTCTCCACACATTCTTATGTATTTATTAATTAAACACATGAAATTTATGTAGACATGTATGCACAGTGAATTATTTAAATGAGTAGAATTTAAGTATTGTGTGGATAGTATTTTAGTTTAATATCCAGAAACTTACTACCTGAAACAAAAGAGCTCATCTTTACACTTCTGAGACCATGTGTATTCTAACTGATTGGTAACAGAGAAAGAGTGATCTTCGGTAGAAGGAAATGGTCCAAGAAATGGAGAGTGAAGAAGGAGATTAGGGAAGGCATAGCAGCATGAGGTGAGATGGGCGATATATATGCACCGCACCCATGGAACTGACTTAAGCCTTACGGACTGGACAATAGATGTTACAGCTAAAAGGGACACACTATACAGTCTAACTAAAACACACACTTTACAGCATAGTTACATCTTTTGTTTTTGTCTGTGTAAAATGCTATTTTTGTTCACATCATTTACAGGTCTGGATTTTAAGGTAAATTCTTTTTAACAGCATATGTCAAGTGGCCTTTGTCCAGATATAGATTAAGTATGAAGTTCCTCCATACCTTTATTAACTATAGTTGGGGACCACTTTCCTGTATTAGTCTATTAATATGTTTCTAAATGTTCCTTGTATATTTTTTTCCTAGTGTTTTTGCCAGTGATACAGAGTAATCTGAATTTACTTTGATAAACTAAGTTCAGTTTAGGTTTTATCTAAATAATTTTGACTTTAATCAAGTAGTTTTAAACAGCTTATGGATTGTTTATTCATATGTCAGTATGCAATCGTGCTGGTTCCTTTAAAATACTGGATGTATTAAGTGAGCTAATGCTACTCAGCCTTCACTTACGCCAGGCATTGTCTCGTTTAGGAGGTATGATCACGCATCTCTTTCTCTACTCCCCTGCAGTTTCCGACATCTGCTTTCTGTAACAGTAGTGTTACACACTAAGTCCACTTGGAACGAAGTGCTAAACTATCAGCTCCTTGGTACTGTCTTAAATATACAAAATCACCTGCTCTTTTCTGGTGTGCTACTTAATCACCTCCCAGCATAATTCTTCCTCACCAGAGATTCAGGAGAACTAAAATGATTTCTTATTCCTAGACTAACTAATAGACATTTATGACCTTAAACCCATGGATACTTTCTTTGAAATTTGACCCTGATCTGTAAGCATCTGATCTCATAAATGTCATCATGTTGTACCTAGTGAAGTTTTGCTTATAGAAGTGTAATCTTGTTTGAGCAAAGACAGGGAATACTATCTGATTTTAGGAAAAGTAGTAACAGCAAAAACAAAAGAGCACTTGTAAATATTTTCCTACTTACAATTTTAGAGTATCTGTGTGAAAATAGTTACCTCTGCATATATTATTTTTATTGATTCATGTTTTAGTTTTTCAAGGAGTAGTTTCCATGTCTTCTCTAAATTTAAAAGGGAAATCATCCATTCTTGAAGAAATTTGCTGAGTTTATGTAGACTCTGACAGTGGCAAATTCTAGTATCTTTATTGTCACTTATTTTTAGAAGGTACGTTTTCAAAGTTAGGTCCAAAACTGAGTTAGTTACCAAAGTTGCACAGAACGAAATGTGTGCCTCTATCTTTAAGAGAAAATGACTCAAGACTGTTATCCTAAAATATTTCAGCCTATAAATTGGTGACAAAATCTCCTCAAAATCAACTTTAAAATCGCTTATTGTTGCAAAAAAAAAGCACAAAAATTCATAGAGACAATGCTTCTTCAAACTATACCAAGATTTAGCTATGAAGTAGAACAAGAATATCAATTTTAAAAACAATGCTTTGCTTTTTTTAAGAAGCGCTCATTGAAAAACTATACCTTAAGCATTAACAATATATAAAATATATGTGATTTCATTGCAGAAAATAATTTTGAAGCATCCATTGAACTCTTACAGATGAAACTGAGGACAGATTGATAAAATATTTTTGAAAGAAATCATTAAAAAAACATTTTCATTCAGAAGCTGTAATTTCTAAATATAAGAGGTGTCAATTTCCAAAACACTTCGAAGACAAAGACTTTGATTAAGGCACAGCCTAATAGCTCAGCCGGTTACAGCCCCTGTAAGCAGGCCCTGAGGCTAGGCTCCATCCACAGGCCTGCAGTGCTGACCCTGCCCCCAGAATGCACTGAGACAGCAATAGACTTACATGGTGACGTTGGCCTGTAATCTCAGCTTTTTGGAGGCTGTAAACAGGTGGATCACTATGAGTCTGATCCTGAACGCCCTGTAGATCTTTTGCTGAAAAAAAAAATTAAAATTAAAATTAAAAAAGGACAAAAAGCCTTTGAGAAGAAGCACACCATTTTCTCCTTTCACGCTATCATTGTCCATCTTGGATTCATCGCGGCAACCACAAAACGAACAAGCAAAGTGGCCATTTTTAACAGCAGCTGAGCACGTGTTGCACCTATAAGGTAGTGTCATTTACATCTCTGTTGAGTTCCACAGCTCTGTTCCTCTGCAGGCCAAAGTGGAGCAGCCAACAAGTGCACTAGTATAATCCCCTGATAGAGCTCTTGGACTATAGCAAATAAGACAGCAAAAACAAAACCAAGAAAGTGGTATTTTATTTTCTTATGGAAAATCTTAGTCAGTCTTGAATATCATAAACCTTTTTAATCATCACATTTTAAGAATGTGTATGAATAAAATACAGAGGGAAATGTAATGAAAAGATATAAAATATAGCTAAACATGATTTTAAGAAAAATATATACATACAAATAAGTAATATATAAAGTATAACATTTTAAAATACACACAAAAAACATAAGGATATCAGTTAATCACAGATAAATATATTACGTAGTACTTATCACAAATATGAAATTGTTTACTACATTGCATAACCTAGGAAAATGCATAGTTTTAAGAAAGGCTATTTAAAATCCATGATTAGTTTTAAACAGAATTGCTGAATAATTTAACATCTAAAGATCTTATCAAAATAAACGTATGAGTAGAAATAGGTACCATATATAGATTACATATAAGAAGAGTCACTGAAAAGTACACAGTATGTTTGCGTTGCAGGTCAGAAATATTTTCTTTGGTCTCTTAAGGTAATGTGAAGAAGAAAATGCGTCTTTCCCCCTACAGCATAGAGTGATGTTCTTGCTGCTGCTGTTAAAGTAAATTTGGCTTTAAATGTAGACATTAGAGATTATTACCGTAAAAGTGTGGTGTGTTCCAGAATGAAGTCGTGCTAGGCGACACATTCTCTTACTGAGATGACATGATTGTGAAATTTTACTCTTTCAGTGAAAGCCTTAGGAAAACAAAATAGATTTTCTTCCTTGTTTCAAACATTTATATTCTTAGACTGACAACATATTGAATAAATGCCTTTGCACATGTTTATAACTTTTAGGAATGCTTTTATTTCTTTAGAAAGAACTAAAATAAGAAGGATTCCAAGGTTAGAGAAAATAATTAAAGGAAGTATTGTTTTCAAAGAGGTTAATCAAGGGTTCTTTACTAATTGCTAAGAGAAAGAGCTATAGCTATATATAATTCTTAGGAGTAGTATTAATTCAATTTAAAATCTATTATTGAAGTTGCTGTAGTTTAACTTGACAATAACTGACATGATAATTATGTGTGTGTCTCCTGAACTAATTATGTAACATAAATTACTGAAAAAATGGAATTCTAAGTAGTATATTCACCTTTTATACCTTAAGTACACAAGTGTGTACACACTGCTGTGAAAATTTCAGAAACATTTGAGAACCACATATCTAACTTTCACTCAGCACCCAAAATAACCACTGAGAGTGTTATTGGTGCTGAAAAAATTGTATCATTTATATATCATGGTTACATTTTTTTCTCTTTTAGTGAATCATTGCCTTCTTAAATTTTCCTTTTTAACAAAGTCATCTGTCAGTCTCCTGCACTTCTCCATCCTAACTAGCAGACAGCTATAGCATCTGATTCCCACTCACAGTTTACACTTTCTGATAGACTGGGGCCCCAAGTTTTGCTTCAAAATTGTTGGAAATAAGCCGTGCTCATGAATGTTGGTGTTGGAAAGAATGCACTTAGTGCAGGGCATGGAGTTCCAGAAAAGGCAGGAGTTCTTTCGTTACCTTTTACAAGGGAATGCAGGCATGAGCCAGCAGGTGCCTTGGCTCTTTTATCAGCTGTGCAGAAGAAGCAGCTGACCTTTGCCTTATTGGCTGAATTGAAAGTTCACAATATACTGCAACTGGCTATTTAAGAGAGTGAAAGGGGAGAATCTGAAGGGTTTCTGAGGTAAAGAAAAAATAAAGGGGTAAGAGGAACAAAGAATCTTTGGCTGTGTTAACAATAAGCCATCTTTGGTTTGTAGCTGTGTTCTCAGGATTCAAACTGAACAGGAAATTTTCATAACTTTGCTCATTCGAGAGGACTACCTAGGATAGACTAAAGTCCAAGATGGAGAACCTCTCTTTTATGTATTTTGATAGAATTCATCTTATTTCTTTACTTCCATGAACTAAGTACATTTGAGCATGAGTTAAACAGTAGGACTGAGTACAAACGTCATTCTCTTACTTATAAACACAGATCATAAGAAAATTACAACTTCAAATTATATTTTGTGAAACAACCCCTGTTGTAAGAAAATCGACACTCTTCTGTAGGTGACACAAAGGGAAACAAGAGACTGGGGCACCACGTTCTGCATCAGAATTGCTGGAAACAAGCCTTACTCGTGAATGTTGGTGGTGGAACACTGATATGTACTGCAACACAATTTTGGCTATGCAGAGGAGCCCAACAATGTCAAACAGGTGAGTGAAGCCTGTTGGAACTAGGGAGTCTGTCCAAGTCACATACTCAACTCAGCCAAGGAACTGCCTAGCTGGTGCACTAGGTGTGAAATAAATAACTCTCGTGTCTCTCTTGTCGAATGCTCATCGACACAGTACGGGAAATAACAGATTTGATTTATAGCACTGAGTTTCACAATAACTTATTACCTGCCAATTAGCAATAGAAAAACAATAAATGATTCTACATGCATTAAAAGCATCCAATCAGCTGGGGAGATAGATGTGTGGTCTAAGCACCTCCCTGACAAGCACAAAGACTCAAATTTGATTTCTGATACTGTATGCCGTGCTGGCCAGAGAACACCTGGTATGGTGATGCAGGCCTGCAATCCCAGTGCTGGGGAGGTTGAAACAGTAGAATCACCTACTGAATCACAGTCTGAGCTGTGTAGTGAGGTCCTGTTCCTTAAAAACAAACAAACAAACAAACAAACAAACAAAAACCAGATATTTTTTAAAGTATCAGAAATCCCCAGAATAAGTAAAAAAAACACATGTTTAATTTTAGAGTGAATATAATAATCATGAGATATAAATTTAAAATGTAGAAAACCCTCAAGTGTTCAGTATATAAGTTATTTCTAAACGTTGATAAACTAAATTATTATATTAGCTTGAACACATTCATGTAAGTATATTTATTTGAGTTTGTCTTTTTTATGTGATCATCTTCACTGATCAAGTGAAGACTTGATAAAGTATAAATAATGAAAGACAGCAATAAAATGTGGGGGGGAAGGCATAAGGCAGAAAAGTGAGATGGAATAAAATATTATACAATATAAAGCAGGAATTTTCAATAGCTCTTCTGTTTTCTTTGGAGGATGTCTTCATTTCCTCTACTATCTTTTTTAATCAATCAAGGAATTAATTAATTAATTTTTGTGACCAGGGATCACACTCAGGAGCTTGTGCTTGCCATGCAGGAACTTACGCAATGAAGCAATCTCCCTAGCCCGTCATTTTCTTTTTTTAGCGTAGTCTGACTCCACACTGTCCTAAAAACCCAACATTTCTTTAGACCCTAACTAAATTTTTAGTTATCAAGTCAAATTCCTCTAAAGTTTTATTATTACAATTTTCCTGTACCTTGAACGCAGAGTGGAAACTGTCTCCCATAAAATAGGCAGTTTACATGTCCACACTTGTATTCTATTCACATTTTCTGTGCTTTTTCCCTAAAATTAAAGAGCAATTTTATAATTACAAGTAATTATCATGTCTTCTCTAGTTTTAGATTTGAAAATAGTTCCACAACTCATATTCTAGCCTCTCAAAATAAAATATATGTGAAAGTCCAATGTTTTGAGTTATTGTAGGTGTACATATTAGAAGACCTACAGCAACTTGAAAATACTCCATAATAAATGGCATTACCATAAATCTTCACACACAGAGAGATTCATAAATACCACAAATAACCTGCAGTCATCTTTTCTCTAGGCATGATTCAGATGTCTCATTTGCTTTTCAGTTCGAGTTCAATAAAGACTATTTTTAAAGCATATTTCATCTACCAAGAATGTAGTATAGGAATTGTAGTTCGCACTTTTCTTTTCTTGATTTTTTTTTTGTGGAACCAGGGTTCGAACTCACGACCTTGCACTTGCCCAGCAGGCACTTGTGCCTCGGAGCTATCTCCCCAGCCCGTTCGCACCTTTTTAATCCTTGTCTTCTTAATCTTGTCTTACACCAAGAGTTTCATTCTAGTCTCTCCCTAACGTGGTCCCTTCCTGTTTTTTTTAGATATCATTACTCCACGGTATTTTTTTTAAAAAAAGATAGCCAATCAGCCCTTACCCCATTTGCAATCTTATCTTTAATCACATTTTATATAAAGTTAATTTCAAATACATCCCTCCCTTCTGGTCTATTTTAAGTTACATTATGGATGCACTTCACCTTCAACTTTAAGCTCCCAATCTCTTTCAAACTGTACTTCTGTGCTATTTGATTTCTCCATGTTTCTTGTCCTGTGCTACGCTAATACTTAAACTATTTCCCTGGGATACTATTTGTGTTTACTATTTTTCATTTCAAATAACCTCTAATCTCTATATCTTTTGCTCTTCCTTTTTGTGCTGGGCTAATCTCCAACTAATCTCAGAAGTGCTTTGCAGAAGTCCTGTATTTAAAGCTGTTGTTAACTCATCCCGATTTCTTTTGTTCATTCTAAGTGAAAGTTTTATCTCCAACATGTGCAGTTGCCTAGTGCTTCTTTTTCGCATTTAAATAACGTGTATCTGGAGGTAGAACCACAATGCTGGTCTCAGATATCCCCAAAGCTGTTTATTAAATGCTGGGTGAGGAAGTCAAAGCATTTTGCCAAGACACAGAAGCCACACAATTTATGGACTATTGCCTTGGTGTGGAATAAAGGCCAGTGCCAATAGTTTCAAGGCTGAAGTTTTTTAAGGATCAAGTCTGGACAGAAAAAAAAAAATATATATATATATATATATATATTAAAGTAGAAATGATACATCTATTGGTGCATACATAGACTTAAAATTAGCCTCAAATGATTTTTTTTTCTTTTTTGGATTTTTGAGACGGTATCTCACTATGCAGTTCAGGCTGGCCTTGAGCTCACTTTTGTAGCCCAGGCTGGTCTCGAACTCGCACTGATCCTCCTGCCTCAGCTTCCCGAGTGCTGAGATTACAACCATACGCCACCACTCCCGGCTAGCCTCAAATTATTCTTTAAAATTCAGTAATATGAAATAATTTAGTTTAAGTTATTAAAAAACAGCTCTCCTGGGGTAGTTTAGAGAGAGGATCCAAGCATTCACAAGGCCCTGGCTCAATCCCTAGCACTGAAAACCCAAAATAAAGATGATAAAGCTCAGAGGCTTCATTAAGTGCCTCTTAAACCATTACATCATCTTATCATCCTGCATATTCTATCCTCTTGTGGCTTGAGCTCATGCACTCAGAGCTGGGGCTTTTTCAGAGACGACTGAGTCTAGAGAGGAAGATGCTACAACAAGAGAGTGTGGTTACTGAGTTAGTTCACCGATTGAGGTGGCATCATCCTGGGAGGGGATATTAGGAAGACTCCCCCTGGGAATAGGTGCCACCTGCCCTAAGGGTAGGTAACCTGGACAGAACATAAGGCACAGAAAGAGAATGTCTGGGGCTGCTTGTCACTTACTGATTTTGCTGCTTTCTGCCTTGTCCACCATAATCCTTTTCTCCTCTGTGTTGTCCCTCTGTCATGCTACCTTGCTTTGGAGCCAGAGGATAATTGGCTGAAACCTTCAGGAACTGAGTGAAAATAAGCCTTTCTTGCTGTAACTTTGAGGGTCAGATATTTTGTCTCAGTATTAAGAATAGTAATCGAGACACACTTTCTATCATTTCCTCATTTGCCCATGTCCTTCAACTAGGTAACCTAATTAATGTTATTTTTCTGCTTAATATAAGTTCTGGACCAATGGATCAAGAGAGGTAATAGTAAATGCATTAAACTGAAATATCACCACTTGCTTATGAAATATTATGGAGATAGTTGGAGTTTAATGAAACTGTTTGAGAATCTTCCCCATACAATACCAGTTAATAGGCTTTCCTAACCTGAGAAATAGAAAGTATTTTATGTTTTGGCCAAACTAATGACTGAAGACTCAGTGGCAAATGTATGCATATCTCGGTTATTGTGTGTCAGTTATGACTTAGCTGAGCTCTCTGGTAAGGCATGAAGGTAATCTATTACGAGGTATCTTTTGGAGACTTAACTAGAGAAGAATCCGTTTCCTGATTCATTCATAAAATTGAAAGAATCCATTTGGTTCTAGCAGTATAACTGTGCATGCCAATTTCTGCTTGCAGTTGTCACGCAACCACCGTGTAATGCTCGACATGATGACAGTTTCTTGCTTCTTGGACAACTTCATCGGACATTTACAACATCGTTGTTGGCTCTTTCAAATCCAGCAGGAAAAATCTTACTTTCCAGCCCCTTAGTCTACTAAAACAGTTTTTTTCTGTTTTAGATAATGCAGTTTAATTGCAGAATAACCTTTTGATGTTTATAATGTGTTCTGTGTTACTAACAAGATGTGTATTCTTATCAAAGCAGGGAATATAAGGCATTAACATCCTAGGGTATGTCTACCACAGAAAATGCACCATCACCTCGTCTATACCACCAATAAGACAAGCTACACAGACACAAGTTGAAGCAAGTAAGTAATGTTACTTACAGAAGCAATTGATATAGCCCTAGTCTCAAGCTTTTTTGAGAAATATTGTTGAAACGTGGTGAAGATTATATAGGCTACCACTGGCTGTGTTTCTTGGGTAAGTACAAATTGATTTGGATGGCTAACATCTCCAGTTAATATTAATTTACCCTTTGTCATGAATACTATTGTGTATTTCATTAACTTCTGTAATCAGTTAATTTAACAGAAGGTAGGTTTTCCTAGGTATTTTGCGTAGATCTAATTCAGTTTGCTCAGAATGAAGAGTAGAACTGAGCCTTCTGTTAGAACAAAGAAATCAGCTTAAGACAGTTTTAATTCATGAATGTGATGTTTATCTTGCTTTTCTTAGTGGCCTGCTCTATGGATTTCACGCTGTTGTTGTTTTTTTTTTTTAATTTCAATCACTTAATTTGCTTTTTAGATTACATTAATATATTCATGCTGTGTTTCTCCGGTTAAACCCTGACTGACACAATACTAAACTACTTCTAAAACTGTACTACTAAGACGCATTTTGCAAGACAAGTGATATAACTATAAAATAATCTTTTTTTTTTTTTTTTGTCTTTTTGAGACAGGGTCTCGCTATGCAGTTCAGGCTGGTCCTGAGCTCACTTTTGTAGCCCAGGCTGGTCTCGAACTCGCACCAATCCTCCTGCCTCAGCCTCCCGAGTGCTGGGATTACAGGCGTGAGCCACCACGCCCGGCTTATAAAATAATCTTTTGCAATATAGCTTAATGCAGGTATATGAGATAGTATCACTGAACATGATTTTATATTTTGGCAGTGTTTTTCATGTAATTCAAGAATAAAGGATGATAATGACATTTCCATGTTATTGGTTTTAATGCTTCCTTTTTGAATTGTAGTGCAATTTTTACTTACAAAATTTGTTAAAGTTATTTAGAATTTCGAAGATACAGATTCTGGGGCCCGGCAGGATGACTCAGTGGTCTAAAGGGCCTGCTTAGGAAAGCTTAGGCAGCTTCAGGGACCGCGGTTCGATACCCAGCACCACATGTGCACCAGCCCTGCCCTCAGGGCAGGCTGAGCTGGCCATAAAAATAAACAAACAAACAAACAAACAAAAGTTCTGAAATAAGAAAAAAAATATTTTTAAAAAGATACACAATCTATTTATCTTTACTTATTTATTTTTTTTTTCTTGTTTCAGAACTTTTTTTTGTTTATTTCTTTCTATGGCTGGCTCAGCCTGAGCTGAGGGCAGGGCTGGCACAGCACGTGGTGCCCGGGATTGAACCGCAGTCCCTGCAGCCGCCTGCAGGTGCTTTAGATCACTGAGCCATCCTGCTGGACCCTCTTTATTTATTTATTCATTTTTGCTTGTTTTTGCACTGGAAATTAACTTCAGGACCTTGCCTGTCCCAGTCAGTCATTGTTTGCAGAACTGTCTGCCAGGTGTGTCTGCTTCTTTGTTGGCTTTCTAGATAGTTTCCTCTTGTACTAATCTAGAACTGAAATTTAAGGGTAAGTTATTAAAATTAGAAAAGGGTTTTTATGCATCTGTGTCATTTATGCATTTATGTCCCCTTTAATTCTTTAATTTATACCCATTTACTGTTGATTTCTTCACTCCCTACAATCTCTTGATTATGCTGGACATACCATATTTCATAGACTTGTATGGTGTCCCCTTAAAAGCCAGGGCCAATATAAATGCATAATGTAATTTGTATTCAATTATGCTGTTTTAAGTCTATAAATTGTGCCTTCAAACATGGACCTTGCAATATATAAATAAATAAATAAATAAATATATATATATATTCACATTTTTAGTTCTGAAAAATAAACAATTCTTAAAAATGTTTGAGATTTTAAATAATGTACAAAATTGCATTGTGGATGATTCTTCTGTGATTTATAATGTATGTTGATTATAGGGAATTTCAACATTAATTTTAATCATTCAGAGCAGCTATGGGTTTTCCTTTGCTATATTTTTTAAACCATGATTACTAAAAGTTTATTTTAGTTACCACATCCTACATCACTCTTTCACTACCACCTTAGGCTCTGAAATTCTTTCAGAATGCGAAATAATAAAAACAACCATGGGGAACAAAGAGGGATCATATCATCTAGTTCAGGCTACGCATCAAGGCAAGAAAAATAAAAATGGCCTGGCACTGGAAAAAAAATTTAAAAAGCCAATCATGTTCATCAATGGGACTGAACAGAGGATACAGAAACAACCTAGACACATTCAGCAACTTGATCTTTGATGAAGGGACAAAAACTCATGTTAGAGGAAAGACAGCCTATTCATAAAATCATGCTGGGAAACCTGGCCATCTGCAAGTTTTTATGTCTGCTCCTACAAAGCACCACGCAACAAAAATCACAATGGATCTAAATATAAAACTAGAAACATCAAACGTATCCAATGATAAAATAGGTAGCAGAGTTGAAGTCATGGATGCTGGGGAGAATTTCTTAAACAAACTTCAGCTGCACAAAAAATAATAGACATCATCCAACAAGATTACATCAAATTAGCTAACCTCTGCACTGTAAAGTCATCTGTTATACCAGAGTGCAGACACGGCATGCAGAATGAGGAATTCTTTTCCCTCCATTTCTCAGATGGAGGACTGATAGTTAGAATGTATTAAAAACATGAGAGAATTAATCCATCTAAAATAAGACCTAATTAAGAAATCAGCAAGAGAAGTGAACGCGTACTTTTCAGAGGAAGTGACCTATACATATATTAAAACATATTCACCCTCCTTGGACAACAGAAAATGCTGGTTAAAACAGCGGTGGGATACCCGCTTTCACCAGAAAGAGTGTTGCTCATCAGGAAATAAAAATATAACAAAGGCTGGCAAGGCTAAGGTGAAAATGACATCCTTCTATATTTTTGGTGAGAATGTAAGCGAATGCAAGGATTATGAAAATCAGTATAAAAATACCTTACATACTTAAAATTAGAAAATTGCTAAACACCAGCTATTCCCCTTCTAGGTATCTTATCTAAAGAGCTGGAGACCACATACTATAGTGATACATGCACAACAAAGGTTATGGTAGCCCAATTCATAATTGCTAAATACCAGAAACAGCATATAGACCTATCAGCAGGTGGCTGATAAAGACAATGTGGTATCTACATCATATATATACAATGGACTATTAATGAGTTATAAACAGCAACTAAATTGGGGATATTTGTAAGAAAATGGATGCATCAGCAAAATATAATATTGCGTGGAACAATTGAGACAGAGAAGCTGAAATACCATCTATCATGTCTTACTTAAGTAAGTGAAGTACAGAGCTTAATGAAGCAAGAGTAGAAGGCAAGGAGACAGATCTCTTGTCCATGGGAAGGGATTCTAACGTATATGGATAAGAGGAAGAGGATGGAAGAAGAAATAAGCAAAATGCATGTGTGCGACGTAGAGGGACCTGACAATGTAAACGAGTATAAACGTATTTGAGAAACGTGTGCTAAGTTTAATAACAGCACCAAGAATTACAATGAAGAAAACGGATTTAGAGGAGAGGGGAAGGCAGGAAGGAATGGGAAGAGCGCGAAGTTAGCGGACTCAGCCCCATTATGTTCGCATACGCACTCCGCAATGTGGCCGTGAACTGCACATGCAAGAAACTTGTATGACCTAAATGATTACAACGTCTATTGTTGAAATTACTGCTGGACATGGGTTACTTGTATTTATTTAAAATGAGCAAGAAGTTGTCAGATGTTTATAGTGCTTGTAGTGATAGAGTTCACCCATCTACTCTTCAGCTATTGCCAAAAAAAGTTATTTTTTCAATATTCCATTTGTCTTTCACCTCATCATGCCTACTTTTGTAATTTATATCCATGGATAGTGTATCAAATGAATATGAAATTTGCTTTGACATATGAAGAAGGGCTTGCAAACCTCAATAAAACTGGAAATACAAAGCCACTCTTCCAAAAAGATTCCATTTCCTATGTAAGTGTACTTGGGATTTGGAATGCTTGAAATAATGAATTGACGATGTCCACTTCTGCCTGTGACTCCACACTGTGTGGACGAGAGGCTGTCAGCCTGTGATAGCTCTATGCTCCTCTGACAGGATACCAGTGTAGATCTTGCCAGGGATGGCAAGCAGGAAGCAGTGGGACTTCCTTCCTGACCTTCAGATGCCATCGAGGCTACAAGCCTATTGCCTGGTGTAGGGGCTTCTCTTTTCAGTGGGGCCATCAACCAGACCCAGAACTGTGCTAAACCAATCCGTCAGTTAATCCAGTATCAGGGGTCTGTGAGCCAGTCACTCCCAAAGTCATCACCTACATTTGTACGAGGCTTTGGGAAGCATCTAGGTATAAGCGGTAATGTCCTCCTTTCCGTTCCTATTAATAGTTCTCCAATTTTATACTTTTTAGCTTTATCTTATGTTTTACCATGTAAATTTTACTTATTGTATATTTAAACTATTAATATCGGGGCCCGGCGGGATAGCTCAGTGGTCTAAAGCGCCTGCTTGGGAAAGCTTGGGCGGCTTCAGCGACCGCGGTTCGATCCCCGGCACCACATGCTGCGCCAGCCCTGCTCTCGGGGCAAGCTGAGCCGGCCATAAAAATGAGTGAATAAACAAACAAAGGTTCTGAAACAAGAATAAAAATAATAAATAAAATTTAAAAATTCTTTAAAAAATAAATAAATAAACTATTGATATCATTTCAAGGTATAATTTTGTTTTGTTTTGTTTTGTTTTGTTTTTGTTTTTGTTTTGATGACTCCATTTGTGCTGTATGGTCTCCATTCCTCAGTGTTGTAGTTTACTTATTTCACTGTTCTTGTTACCTTTGTTTCTGGGACAAAATCCTCCACCCTCAACGTTAAGGAAGGGCAGTTTTGTTTAGCTCTCAGATTGTGGAAGTTTCAGTTGATAACTAACTGGCTCTAAGGCAGGGTGGTCTTGCAGAAGCGTTACCCTTCAAAGCAGCAGAAGGCAACAAAGGCCTCAAGAGAAAAAGGGGGGCACAGGGCAGAAGGCGGACCTCTCTTTCTCCCTTGGGTTGTAAGCAGGCTCTGCACCATAGGGAAAGTGTAGAGGTCACGCTGCCCCCCTGCCCTGTCTTGCACAAATTAGCATGTGTTGCAAAGACCTTGGCTCCTTGCTGAGTCACTTGCTTAAATTTCTAAACTTCTCAAGTGGACACAATGTATCAGTCATGACATTTATTTTGTAAAATAAATCATCATCTTTTCTCTTACGCATTTATGTGATTAAAAAAAGAGGGAGGAAAATCAAGTGATGTGTTTTCGCATTATTCTTACCTATGTGTTTTATATGTATGCGTGTATTACATGTACTGTGCAGTACATGTATTATGTACACACACAATATGCAACATCTATGAAACTTGTGTATCACTTTATATTTCTGCACAATTTTTCCACTGGCAACATTGCTTAAATTACTCATTTTATACTGCTCTTTTGTGACCTGTATAATTATTTTTTTAAACCGTAAGTTAATGTTCATTGTAGGCTCTACTTATCTTCGCTGCATTTGATGTTGTTCTACAGTATGGAGAGCATCGCAGGGCCAATCTCAATTCCTAATAATATAACAAAGGTGTTAGGGTAGCGCGTTGGTAATCCCAAGCAGCCCTGTATAGCTGAGGAGGACTCCAGCTGTTGATACTGACTCACTCATCATGTCTGACTAAAAATAAAATCTCGTTCATATTTTCAAATAAGCATAACTAGAATAAGAAAAGCCTAGTTCTTAACGTGTGATTGTGCACCAGACATGTGCTGAGGAGAAGAAGCGAGGGAATAACTTGGCTGTCCGTGCTTGTTTTCATTTGCTACTTTTCCCAAGGTGACTCGCGTTTTCATGTTATACAAATCATTTCCACAGGAACGCCCTATTGCTGCTTCCTTGCATCTAATATAGAGGCGTGGAGCAAGATGAGTTTGTTTCTAAGAACAAACTTTATCATCTATTTTCTAATATAATTACTCCCTTCTGATAAGCTTACTGCCTTCTATCCAGGGCCTTCTGACCTTTGAACATCTTTTTATACCCTCTCAAGAGCAATAGTCCTTGTAAATATTTCTGATAGTAGTTTTCCGACCTTAGGTTTATGCTTAGCTATCAGGACTACATTTTTTTTGTGGAATAAATTGTAATGAGAAAAGGCACCAACTCATGCGAATTTACCATCTCCCAGGAAATAAAAACATCATCCTAAGTTTAGTGTCTGTATGTTGCCTTTATTTGCATCCTCCATAAAATAACATTTTGTGTGCATATGGGAGAGATTTTATTTAGCGATGTAAAAATATATATCCTTTTCACATGTGCACAGATTTTACTCTCAGTATTTTCAACTGTAGCTTAATTCAGGAAATCAGCATGTTTGAAGGCAGCAGTGAATTCATAGCATCTCATTTATGTATAAGTAAAACATATATACACATGCAGCCATGTAACTTGCAATTATTTCTGAATACAAGATAGCATACATGACTTTATTCACTAACAAAAATTATGAAAATTTAATCTAATAAAAATTTGAGTTTATATGATAAAACAGTAGAGAATATTCTTATGTATACATGATCGAAGAAAAAGAACAATCCTTTCTTCATAGAGGCTCTCAATTTACTTCCTTTTTTTTTTTTTTTGTCTTTTTGAGACAGGATCTCACTATGCAGTTCAGGCTGGCCTTTAGCTCATTTTTGTGGCCCAGGCTGGTCTCGAACTCACACTGATCCTCCTGCCTCAGCCTCTCAAGAGATGGGATTACAGGTGTATGCCACCACACCTTTTTTTTTTTTTTTTAATTTATGTATTTGGTACAGGATCTCATTAAGCAGCTCTGACTTGGAGTGATCCTCCTGTCTTCATCTTCTCCAGCGCTGGGATTACAAATGTAGGCCACCATGCTCAAGCTGGGTCGCTAGTTCAGCACTCCCTGGGGCAGGGCAGGAGCAGCATGCAGGACCTGGGATCCAACCCTTGTCCCCTGTGCTTGCCAAAGCAGGTGCTGAGTTCACTGAGATGTCTTGTCAGAACTGTTTGGTTTTGTTTGTTTGTTTATTTATTTGTTTGTTTCTTTTGTTTTGTTTTGTTAAACAGAACTTGTTTAGCTGCTGCACATGGCCCCGAACTCACAAATTTCCTGTCTCCCTCTCCTGAGTAGCTAGGATTATCCAGACATATTTCAGCGGTGTCTCTCTTAATATTTTCATTGCTGAGACAAAATACCCATCACTCAACGTCAAAGGAAGAAAAGTTTATAGAGATCTCGCAGTTTGTAGAGATTTCTGTTCAGAGTGGGCAGCTCCAGGCAGGGTGGAAGGGCAGAGGGCCATCGCAGAGTGGGCAGATGAGGGCAAGTGGCACTCGGCCAGCAGCAGGCCAAGGTGCCCACTGCCCTCTTTCTATCTCTTCCATTTATCCCGGGCTGTCTGCCCTCAGGGCGGGCACCACTGATGCCCTCTCACCCTGGTATCACACCATGCGTCAGTCCCAGCCTCATGTCCCTGACCCCACCTTACGCACTCCACACATGGCCACCTCTGGACCACCTGCTCCAAAGCCAGGTGAGCCTCTGGGGAGACATGTAACTGCAAGCCCTGACACCTGGCTGGCAAGGTAACTTTAATAGTAATTTTATCTCTAAATCAATTTCTACTTTGGATTATTTCCATCTAACATATTAAGGGAAATACTTTCATTTTATTGGGGTGTTACAACTTTGTACATCTTGATTGGGAATTTTATGGTTATCCAATACAAGCGTACACTGTGTATCATTGAAGTTAAAGTAACAAAAATCTCAATCTCTTAAATTGTTAGTCATTTTTATGTTAAGAACTTGTCTTCTGGTAACTTGAAGTTGTATAATAATTATAAAATGTTTGTGTGCCAAAAGACAATAGTCTGTCTGTCTATCTATCTATCTATCTATCTATCATGTACATAAGTGTCTACCTATTTAGATAGATAATATTCAGATAGCAGTTCCAGGAATGAAACCTAGACCTTGTCCATCCTAAGATACATACCTACATTAACAATTATTTTAAAAATTATTGTTTCAGCTTTGAGACAATGTTTTTCTTGAGTGTCTTGGCTATTCTCCCATGTGACACTTTGGCTGCCTCCTTCAGATGGATGGCATTCTACACATACACCTCAGTGCACAGCTTACCACCGTTATTAACTGAAATCACAGACTGGTAAAGAATAAACCTTCATAGATTACAACTTTTGCATAGATTTTGTAAAATTTTACTCCATCTGGTTTAATGATTCCATATTTTAAAAATTCTGTTTGCTATTTGTCACAATTAATATAACACAAATTTTATGCCATCACATTTTATCAATATTGTACATCCAACTCATTTATCATGTGAGATATATATATATATATATGTATATATATATATATATATATATGTATATATTCTACATTTACCCAGAGTTTTAAAAGAGACAATAACCACAAACATAGCTGTCACAAAACTTTTGATGAATTTTATGTAAGGTAATACAATCTGTGACATTTATTCAGAATAATTCAACTTTTATAAAAATTTGGCAAAAAGATGAAAATTTGCTTAGTATTTCAAATTTAATTTTTGCTTACAGCCTTTCCTAAGAAAATTGAGGAAATATGTACAAATAGTATACAACCAAACAATTTATGCTACAAGTATAAACTGAAAAATTTAAATATCTAAGTAATGTAATCATATATTAGATGAAATCTAGCCTGTGTACAACATGTGGCCATCCAAAGAATGAGTCCGCGCTACTGGGCACAATGGCACATACCTCGAATCTCACCAATCCGAAGGCTGAGGCAGGAGGATTGCTGTCAGCTGTAGGCCAGCCTAAACTGTTCTGAGACCCTGTCTCAAAAATCAAGCAAGTCCTGGCAGAGACCTTACTTAGTGTAGCTTGTCTCTTCTCTTGGACTTGATGGAAACCTAAGTATTTGGTATAAAGATCTTTTGTCACACTGCCCTTCAAAAAAAAAAAAAAAGCATGCAAGGAAATAAGTGAAAAAAACTAAACAGCCTCAAAGACTAAGTCACTGCACAACTATAGTTTGAACACGTTGTTTCAGCAATCTCTTCATTTGTATCTGAGTGTAATCTAAAAGTGAAACAATGTCAAGCAAAGTTGAAGAAGGCTTTTGGATATTAGCCTATCCTACAACATGTATTTTATATAATATAATATGATAACATAAACTGTTTTTATGCTTTCTATCTATTTGTGCCATTTTAATTAAAAGTGAAACAATTTTAAAAATAGACAACAGAAGTTATATTGTTATACATCTCAGATGAGAGATTGAAGATGAAGAAGTTATTCTAACATATGCAGGTTTTTAAAAAGTTTTTAGTCAATATATCACCATGTAGTTTAGGCAGGCCTTGAAAACTCACTATGCAAACCAGGCTGCACTCAAACTCATGTCGATCTTCCTCAGCTTCCTGAGTGCAATTCCTACTAAAGTTAATAGTTCAATGTTTGTTTATTAGTAGCATTAGTAGCAGTAGCAGTAGCAGTAGCAGTAGCAGTAGCAGTAGTAGTAGTAGTAGTACTAGTAGTAGCAGAAGTAGCAGTAGTTTATGTAGCAGTGGTAATTTGCATTCTGGCTTTGTTAATTTCTTCAGTCTCCAGTTCTCAGGTCCTGCTTGTTGATCTTTGCCATTTGAATATGGTGTTCTGTGTGTTTATCTGTGGCTTGGAGTAACATACAATCCTAGCTTAATATGTTTATTCCTATCAATCAGAACCTTTTCAAGAAAGATCCTGAAGTTTTGCAATCATGTCTATGTAAGGGGACCAACTATGTGACCTATTGCTAAAAAGTAGTGAGCATGGAAATTTAAGCTTTAAATTAGAAAAATCACACACATGCACACACACACACACACACACACACACACACACACACACACAACAACAGCAACAACAACCTGCAATGATTTTCTCACTCTAATTTTCTATTTTTCTATAGATCACTAGGTACAAGGCACTTTCCTAATCCTGCTTCCTCCTTACACAATATGAGGTTTGTGCAGAGATTGTAGACAATTTTAGCTATTCTCATGCTTATATAAAAATAATTTGCACTAATATTTGAAATCCATGTGTTATGAATTGTGAGATGACCACTCAAAGCGTTATACTATCACAGAGTTTTTTTTTTTTTTTTTTTTTTTTTCCAAAGGTTGCTAAATCTAGAGTGCATGACTGATTCGTGATGTAAAGTTGCAATTGAGGGCAGGCGATTTCTGGAAGAGTCCACTACTTGGATTGATTCTAACCTGATAATAGCAGACTGGAACCACATAAAGGACAAAGGAGGCTTTTCTGGATCTCCTTGGTTACCTTTGCTTTCTTTAGTGCCCTGAGCTCTTGTTCCTCAACTATGTGACAGCCACCTTGGGGCCAGCCAGTTTAAGACTAAAACTTCTACAAGCTGTGAGATAGATAAGCCTTTCCTCCATTAATTTTAGTAGTCTTAACAACAAAAGGAAAGTCACTAAGCACATACCCTCAAACCAGTCAGTCTCTTTCTTTTATTTTGATTCATTAGTACATGTCTTTTGCTTAAAACATATTACAAGGAATTTTATGGTTCGAATATGTTCAAAAGTTTCTGTTCATCCTCTTGTTTCACAAGGGTTTGTTCTTAATAGATTTGAGGACATAATTGAATCTTATAGGGTTACACATGTCTATCCTCTTACCCTGTATGCAACTAATATATGGTGGTCTTACACCCCACTGTATATCATTCTTAATTTCCATTTAAGGGTCATAAATTACAAGTGACATTCATCTCCAGAGCAGGCAAATTATAGTAGCTCATTGCTTTCCATATTCAACTGGAGAGCAGTACATCTTGCATTTTGATGGCTCCATGCTGAATGGCCATCAGGTAATAATACTAATGTAAAATGTATAGTACATTTTCTATGATTCATAAGGTGAAATATGGGTAAAATTCTTTATACTAATAACAGCACTTATAACTCAAGTAATAGCTCTTTCAGATATAGAAAATGAACCTTTGCAATGTTTAATTCTCAATCATTAGATGGTGGGTTCTCAGTCTTGAGTGAATGCATAGAATGCACAGAGAAATGATTCATTGTAATAAGATTATGCCCTGCAAATTGCAGAGCTGAAGAATGTTTTCAAAACCCTACCATTGGAAGTAGAATTATCATTTCTGATTTATGTCTGTGTGTATGTGTACCCATGTGACTCTTACTTTATATCAAGTATGTTACTGATGAATGCATCTTTTGTGATAAGACTTAGATTTCATTTCCTCAAGCTTGCCTTATAATCAAAAATAAAAAGCGGGCACAAAGAAGTATTCTTTGAAACACTACTATTATAATCACATACATATTCCATGGTCGGCACATAAACATATATTATATAAGTTTTCCAGACAAGGCTTCCCTACAGTTTTTTAGGAGACCTCCCATGCAAGCATATAATAAATGGGAGGTAAATTTCAAACAAATAGCTTATTTTTATTTCCAATTCAGTCATCCATTATGTTAGTCTATTATGTTTTGCCTCCTATGGAGCTGCATGCTGCAGGAACAATAGTGGAGCAGCGCTGTCTACCATGCTGGTTATACCAGAAGCTGAGACAGGGTAATTTAAACAGAATGAACCAGCCAATGGCTGGCTAGGCAGGGTTGAGAAACATGAGGAAGCCATTTGCAGAGCTGGACACTCTCACAAAGGCAAGATTATCCAGGCTCAGTCCTTCACCTGTAGCTCGTGCGGCTCTCCTTGGAGTACTGTGGACATCCCCTGCTGTTAAAACCCACTTTGCTCTGATGCAGGTTAGCAAATAACATGTATTTGGAGCTATTAGGATTTGCTACGGTTTCGCTAAAGAAAAACCCCACAGAGCTTTAAATAAGAAACTGCACCTGTACTTATCTAATTCCATCTTCATATAAACTACACACTGGTAATTGAAAAATCAAACAACACATGTAAGGATGAAGGTTATTGAGGTCCAGCAGTTCAGAACAAATAATGATACAAACCGTGATTCACATTGCTAATAGAAGTAGATATAATAATTGCAGATATCGGACACTTTTCTTTGCATTAAGGTACCCGAAGTAGGGAGCAAAAGTTTGGGTACAACTTTAAGAGTGAATGTCAGTTAGCAAGAGTATAAATTTTTGTGTATGGAATGTTACTAATAATTCCTTAAAATAGTTGTTGAGACTTGGATGTGAATTAGAGAAACCAAGTATACACCAATAAAGAAAACAGTGCAGAAATGAGTAGAGGTGTGAGCAGGGTTGGAGTTTGGTTGCGGTGAGCTTCACCCTTCAAGAGAAGGGCCCCGCTGGGGTCCTCGCAACCCAAGAGTACTTGCCGTTCCATAGGATGCCGTGAGATAAGCAGCACTCTGCATGCTAGCAGGATCAAGTGAGCAAGTAATGTTTAATTGTTAACTTCCTGGAAAGGAACAATTCCTAATTTCTTTGAAGACATACTTTACTATTAAATTGTCATAAATTGCTCATTTTGTCATTGACATGAAACCCTGGGCCATTTGAGAGTATTCTTTTAGCAATAAATTATATACCATGGTAGAAATAATCATTTTAGTTCCATTTGAATCAACTGTACACTCAGCTTCATTGCCACAAGTTTATCTTATTCTAACTATAGACATTTATACTAGAAAACACCAAATATAAAAGGCAGTTAACATTTTTGGCAATCATAAGATGTTTTGTTATTTAATACTCAGCCAAAGTTTAAGTCTCATTTTCTTAGATGTTTGGAATACATTTTTAGGCCTGACTTTTAGTTTTCAGAATATAGTGAGGTTTTTTTGTTTTTTGTTTTTTTTTTTCCTGAAGACTTTTCTTTCTGAATTGTTTTTCTGAAATTAATAGTCTCGTCACCATGAAGAGTAAAGACAAAGATCAACTATGGCATGTGCAGATAGCATTTAGCCCTTCTGACAAAGCTTGCCTGTGTCTTGCTTTGTAAAAGCTGAAAGCTAAATGAGCTAGGGTGAAAGAACTTAGGTTAGCGATTACCTCACCCTGTGCAGAACATTACACTATACCTTAGGGTACAACTGGCTGATCAACATCAGTCCTAGTTTGCCTCCCAATGCAAATTGAATCCATAAAATTTGGTGAGTATGAATTGCATTAATGGGAAGAAAACCACACAGGCCTGTTTTGTACTGTGAGATGCAAATATAAAGTTGACGTGATTACTAGAGTCTGCTCTCGGGGCTTTTTCTATGCTTTGATTTATTTCATTTACTTGTTCTGGTACCGAAGATGTAGTCACCCTTCAAGAAATCAGACACTTGGCACAGGACTTTGTGAAATACACGTGGTAAAATGAAACCTTGTCTATGATCTTCCTGCACACTCAAATTTTCTTTTTTCAGAATGGAAAACGTGAAAATTGTTTTCTAAAGAGCAGATACACACATAAACTAGTTCAATGTAAGAATATCTGGAGGAATGACATTTTGCTTGCACCAACACTTAACTACTTTAAATCTCTAAACATAAAACTGCAAGTACTCTGTATTAGTTACTTTTTGCTCGTTGCTGGGACAAATACCCGACACTCAAAATGAAGGAAGGAAAAGTTTATTTAGTTCACAGTTCATGGAGGTTTCAGTTCATATTCGGCTGGCCCAAGGCTGAGTGGAATAGAGCAGAGAGCATCCAGTTCATCGCGGCGGAACAGCAACAAAATGGCTGCACAGCCAGCCAATCAATCAGGGCAGCAGAGCAGTAGCAATAGCTTGAGTCTGTTTCTCTGCCTCTCTTTATATTACATCCAGGCTCTCCGCCTTAGCCCCCGCCTTAGCCTACACCCATAATCCCAGAAGTACTTCGACCCATAATCCCATCAGTGCTAAAACCCATAATCCCAGGGATCATGGATCAACTCTCAAACTCTAGAAGTCCCCGCCCAATGACTACATGAGGCTTTGGGGGGACAACTAGACATAAACCATAACATACTTAACCTACCTATCCACACAAAGCATGCTTTGCACATTCATGTCGACACTATTTGTGATTCACCTTAATGCCCATGTTCCCAAGTATTACCAAATACTAGATTTTAAAAATCATTTTCAATAGGTTATATTTTACTAAAGGAAATCATACATAGATGTAAAAAATTCTTTTCTCAATGCTGTATGTATGTAACTTCCTTGTAACAGATACACAATGAAGCTTAACCTTCACACCTGTTCTAAGGCCTGATTACATGTGGAAGAAAACATAGACACAATCACAACTGCACCAAAGAACATAAATTGAATGTGTTTTACATTTCTGTGCAGTGTGTACTTTATTCCAAGCAGATACATCTGTTATGTTATTCTCCTGTCAAAGGCATAAATCAACAGGGACTGTCTTTCCCTGGGGAAGTGTTTTCTGCTCCTTTTTCCTCTATGTAAACAAAACATGGCTTTCCTCTACAAACAGAACTTTCATCTCATTCAATTTCAGAACAAAGTTCATGTGACTA
Organism: Myocastor coypus; assembly: GCA_004027025.1. NCBI lineage: Eukaryota > Metazoa > Chordata > Mammalia > Rodentia > Myocastoridae > Myocastor > Myocastor coypus. The sequence continues at coordinate 49,627 of PVJA010001814.1, forward strand.
TATTGGTCCTGTGTGTTTGCTTTGATTCTAGAGACTGGCCCCAAACTTAAATAGACAAACAACAACCACAGAAACACACACACACACACACACACACACATATGAAGCATTTATTTTATTAAAAATTGCCAAACATCACTCGTCTTGAAAATGTTTTTGTGTCGTCAACTTTGGGCTTGAAAAACTTTAACAATCCTTGCATTCATTTAAAACACAGAATGCTATGGCTCTCACTAAATAACTCAACCTTCTGATTCTACATTAAGAAACCTTAATTCTGCCTTCAGTGCAGTTTGTTGACATCGGTGTTTTCCCTGTCGACAACAGGCTGTCCTGCCAGTGGAGACAACTTGTGAACAATATTTTCATATAGTTTGAAGACTAACCTTTACAAATCAGAAGATTACAACAGTGTCTTTGTTGGAACAGTGGAAATATAAGATAATCATTCTAGACAGTATACTACATGTTGTGCCAATATGAAATAAGAGCATAAATTGTAAAAATATGTATCAACATCCATTTCATCCTCTATGCTTCTGTTTTTTCTCTAGTTGCCTGCCACTATGAGGTCCTTTATAAATAACAGCTATAGTATTAATCATCTTATTCTAACAACACTCCTCCAATACATTTCTATAATACTCTTAGACTGACTCTATTCTAAGGTCATTTTAATGTATTTAACTTGATAAACGTTGATGGTCCAAAATTTGGCAAACTTTATCAGATTCGATGCCTTGGAAGAAAGCATATAATATGGCCTTGGCTTACCCAATTTCTTCCTGATTCTGGAAAAATCTTTCCTCTTACTAAAATGACTTTCTAGTTCTCTATTTTGTAGTATTTCACACATGTTTTTTTTGTGAAAAAAACATTTTATATAATGTACTTATACATTATTTTATTTCATATTGAATTAATAATGTATGAATCAATAGTGGATTTATCATAAAAATTCATAATAAAATTAATATAACTGTCACTTCTATTTATTTTTAAATTTCTTTCTACTAGTAGTCAATAAGAATGTAAGCTGTGTATTTGAACAGCAATTCTATCATTTACTAATTCTATTGTACTTTGGAGAGTTTAGTAAATTTTCTAAACCTCTTATTTTATATAATGTAAATTTCTTTGTATATATTAAGACTAAAGACATTAAAATTATTAGAAACTAAATTTTCTGATCTCCACACGAAAGTTCCTGTTCTTTTCCATTCTTGGTTTTTATGAATATCTTTGATGCTTCTTTCTAAAGTTACCCTTCACACAGTGGCTATGATTGTTTGATCTGATCATGTATGAATTTTTTATCTTTTAGTATCTTTCTCTTCATTTCCTTTCACTAGAGTTCAAGGAAATTTTACTCTTTAGAGTATGATTAAGAAACATGAATATAACTAAATTCAAATTATCAATCAATAAAAGGCAATAAACTGATCCTTCTCCTAATCCAGGTCTTAGATAATTATATATATTATTTCTGTCATAAGTACAAACTAAATTTGAATATCTTGCAAATAGGCTTAATTTACATTTGTGTTCACAAATGTCTAAGTACAATCACAAATATAGGACAATATTAGTGAAATTTTCTATACGAAGTTTAACCTAAGGCTTCCTCATAGGTTTTATTTTATTTTAGTTTTGCGGGACCAGGGTTTGAACTCATGACCTTGCACTTGCCAGGCAGGCACTTGTGCCATGGAACTATGTCCCCAGCCCCTCCCACAGGTTTTAAATGTTTAATCCAAACAAATCAAAAATTGCAGGTTTAGAAAACTTACTAAGCTCTCCAAAGTACAATAGAATTAGTAAATGTCAGAATTGCTGTTCAAATACACAGCTTACATTCTTATTGACTACTAGTAGAAAGAAATTTAAAAATAAATAGAAGTGACAGTTATATTAATTTTATTATGTATTTTTATGATAAATCCACTATTCGTTGATACATTAGTAATTCAATGTTGTCTTTCCTTATCTTCTGAAATAATTTTGACATTAGCTTCTCAATATTATTATTTATTTTGTAGTTTCCCTCTAAGTAAATTTGATTCCTCTTTTAGTCCCCTGCTGTGGGAATCGCTTCAGTGACCTCTTCATTACCCTGCTCTCTCAGAAATTTAATATCATATTGCCAATCTTAGCTTAAAAAATAAAGTGTGAAATATCAGAGTATGTGTTCTTCTTTATACGTATGATTTTTGTACTATGATGAAATCAAATCATAGGCTGAACACTTAAGAAGTTGGGGAGGGCTGGAAAGACAGCTCAGTGGTCTAGGCACCTACCTGGCAAGTACAAGGATCCTGGGCAAGATGCCCCGCCCTGCATGCTGTGTCGGCCCCATGCAGGCTCGGCAGAGAAGAGGCAGCATGGTGGTGCACACCTGTGATCCCAGCACTGAGGAGGCTGAGACTAGAGATGGGAGACGAGTCCACCTCGTGTAGCGAGACCCTGTACCAAACAGAAGCTGGCGTTATCTGCATGGAGACGAAGTCATACTAAAAAAGTTATATAGTGATTATGTTGAAAGGAAAGTAGAAATAACCTAAAGTAAAAATAAGAAAAGCAGGACAGCATGGCCAATTGCTGGCCACTCTTATTATCATATGCTAATGTGTTATCCATTGAGGTAACTGCATCCAGAAGAAACCTCCCTGGAATGGCCCTTTATGCTCCTGCCAAGGTATGACAGCTGGGAAAAGAGTTCAATATTAAACAGTTTACAAAAATGTTTTTTTCACCTATTTTGGAAAATATGTCTGGAGAAATCTATAAAAATACCATCAACAAATAATAACCTAAATTAATTAGACAAACAGCAAATATCACAACATTAAACTATTTATTTATGCAAATCTAATGCCACAGAAATCTATTCCATCATGAGACACTGCAATCTGATCTCTGTGTAGTACTCAAGGGAAGGTTAAGATGTTCCAACTCACTAAACTAATCACAAGTCCATTTTATGTAGGCTTTCTGGTAATGGATATCAGGGCTTCTGTAACTTCATGCCACTGTAATATTAGCCGGCTTACATACCACAGCCAAAAAAAACCAAGGCTGACCCAGGAGAAAAGGGTTCAATCAGTGTTGGAAAGCTACAAAGGAATCAGAGGATCTTTGTTATATAAATAAGAGTTAAATTTATAAATTAAATGATGAACTTCAACATCAATGATTTAAAGTGGAATTTCTGAAGATAATCTCTGATGAAGAGCATCTATTGAGATTCTAGTAATCAAAATCATTTCTTGTATGGCTTTAAACAAATCTATTATTTTTCTCAAAACGTAGATTCCACATTTATAATAACAAAAAGAGGAACTCTTCAAGTGGCTGATGAAAAAGATAATGTCACTTTGGGTTTCTAAGGCATACTACATTAAATACGAGGTAACTACATTTTCCTAAGAGAGTTAACCTTAGAAAATTAAGTTTTTTTAACATTAGTTAACTGACACGGCATCACTATCTCCATGTATGTGTTCATAAGCGCGACCATTTCCTTACCAAGCAGGAAAAAAAATCTGAAATTTATGAAATCATTATGCTTCTAAAATATCCATCTGATGGGTGGGGAAATAGCTTAGGGGTCGAAGCACCTTCCTGGAAAACAGAAAGACATGGGTTGGATCCATATGGTATGCTGTGCTGGCCCTAGAACCCTGGGCACACTAAGCCAGTGACTGAAAATAGGTGTGGTGGCCCGCATCTGTAATCCTAGAGCTAGGGAGGCTGAGACAGGAAGATCAGTATGAATCTGAGCTGTGTAGCAAGACCAACTACCAAATGAATAATTAAATAAAAGATTAGACAGATAAAAGCAAAGATAAGAACAGTATGCATTGGATGGGTACATTTAGGGTCGATACTTCTCTTAAAAATTATTTCCACTTGGAAATCTATACAGCCTCTGAATTATGAAATAATAGTTATTGACTGCATTAATTCATGTTTAAGTTCAAGGATGTGAAATTATTTTATATTTTTAACATGATGTTTTTCAATCAATTAGAGATGGCAGGCTTCAGAAAATATAATGTCTTTGAACACTGGGATAAAATTATTATTGGCAAATGAGGCCATTTTAAATGACATGGGAAAGGCTTGATATTTTAAATAATCCTTGAATATCAATGCTGTTGTGATCTTTAAATAGATTTAAAAACAAATATCTTTATGGTTGTGTTGGGATGAACAAATTAGTTCATTTAGGTTATATATATATATATATATATATATATATATATATATATGTAATTGAGTTTTATATTGTGGTTGTTTAAAATATTCCTTCCTATGACCTTCTCTTGCTAACATTATGAAACTGACAATAGTTTCTTTGTATGTAGGCAAGTGCTGTTTTTGTCTTCCCCTATTATCAAGCAATCCTGCAGTACCCAGCATCATAAAAGAACACTGAAACATCACTGGACACTTTCAGAACTGATCTTGCTTAACACAAATTTTACCTGAAAATATTTCACTAGTAAATGTCTACAATATCTTCCTGTCCATTTAAGCAAACTTAAGTTAGTAAGTTTTCATTGGAAATTGAAGATGAGAGAACGTTGTGAGGCTGGTACCTTTAACGGCTTCATAAGCACTGTAGATTACTTGCAGCAACTCACGTTATATTAATTTTAAAGAAGGGCCAGCATGATAGCGCAGCAGACTAAAATGCCCACTGAGGCAGGTTTAGGCAAGTACAGGGACTGTGGCTCAATCCCAGCCCCACCTCAGAGCCTGCAGAGCCAGCCACTGTGTTCATAACAGTGTATGTCTAAAAGAAGGGCACATTGTATATGTTTACATTGTAAGGCTTGGTTATAATCAGTTATAATACTTAAGCATTGTTCTTATGAATACAGTATTTGTTGGTTCAATACAATAAATAATGCCAAATTTGTACAGCTTAGTATTTCTGTAACATACATCAGCAAATTTTGTCTTCTTGAGAATTCTCTCTCTCTCTCTCTCTCTCTCTCTCTCTCTCTCTCTCTCTCTGTGTGTGTGTGTGTGTGTGTGTGTGTGTGTGTCCGTCGGTATCTTTCTCTGCAAATCCATGCTTTTTCCCGTGAAATGACCACACTTCGTTTGATTGCTGAAAAAAAATGTATCTTTCTCAAATGAAAGGGAAAATTGATATTAATAATATAGACAAAATTATTTATATGAAAGGAAAATCTATTAAGTACCTGAAGGATAGCTATACAAACATTTACAACTCAAACATAACACAGAACATAGAATGTAAAATCTCTCCAATCTAAAAGAGAATATAGATAAAATGCTAGCCAGAAAACATGTTAGATTTTAAAAACAAAAAAACAAACATCACACCAGTATGTGGTGCTTCTTTTTTATCTATTACATTTGCAGTGGTGGAAAGGGATCTGTTCTCTTCAAAGGAAATCTGATTTATTGCATGAGTCATCACAGTAAGAATTTGGGGAGCTAGGCGTTTCATTTTTCTACACCTAGGTACTGTTCCCCACCTTCATCTCTCAATTGCCTTCTCTTCTCTCAGCTTTATCGTCTTCCTCACAATGGCTACCCATTCTTAAGAAAGACTTTTTGATTTCCTTCTGTACATGATGCTGCTGTAGTTGAATGTCAATCCCCAACACTTCTGTCCTTGGTTTGTTCCATTCTTACGAAAACTCACCCCAGCATTTGATGGCTAATTTGTGTGTTAGCAGGTGTGGACATCGAGCGCAATGAAATCGTAGAGCAATGAAATCGTAGAGATTCCACTTTTATGCATCGATTAACCCAGACCTCTGTGATTTCTGGCTTTGTGCAACTGGATTACAGATGCCGGAGTGAATCATGGGAAGGTGAGCCTGATTCTGCACCTCACCCTCTTGCCTAAGTGTTTCTTTCACACGCGTCGTCTCAGCATTCCTCTGTGAGATCCTCATGAGGTGCCACGTGCAAATAATTTGCTGTTTTATTTACAAAAACAGTAGATAAATCTGCTTCTTTGTAAATCACCACATTCCACATATTCTATTAATAGAAAAGAAACAAGGACAACCTTCAAACTTTCAATTTGACCATGTGCAGTTCACCTATGTTTGTTCCCAATCTCATACGCTAATTGAATATCTAGTTTTAGAGCTTTCCTTTGATCAGTAACTATACAACGAATTCAATGTACAGAAGTTGCTTTTCCTGTGAGAACACAGGTGATTGAGAAGAGATAAACTGCGAAAACTGCGATATGATGCAATATGCACTGTGATTAGCAGAGATGATTTTATTTCTAGGGAAGATGGCAGAATTGTATTTAAAACAATGTGAATGCCTTCGGTCAACTGAAGTGGGATTGTGTGTGCATGCGCGTGCCTGTGCCTGTGTGTGTGCAAGTGCTTGCTCGTGCCTCTCAGGACGATCCTGCTTCTGCATGTGCATTCCGGCTTCCGCCCTTCATTCCCTGTTTCCTGTCTTCATTGAGCGAGGAGCAGCTACCCTCTGCTGGCCCCTTCCATCATTCTGCTTCTGCCTGCAACCCACTGACCATGCAAGGTCTGAGACTACTGAAACTTGAGGCAGAAGAAAACATCTTTTTCTCTAAGTTGTGGGTGTGGGGCATTGTGTCTCAGTGCATAAAAAAGTGACTTGAGTTTTCAGGCAGAAAAGCAGGCAAAATGTAACTGTTACAAATTTTGCTGGCATAAACATGGATGCATATATATCACTGCGGTTTGATGTTTTTTGTTCTTTTGGGACAATACCTAGCAGGGGAATATCTTGGCTGTATGGGAGGTCTAGTCTTAATTTTTTGAGAAATCTTCGCACTAATTTCCTCAGTGGTTGCCGCAGTCTGCACTCCCACCAACAATGGAGAAAGAACTCTTTCACCCACAGCCCCAATAACACTCATTACTGGTTGTCTTCTTGATAATATGCATTGTTTCTGGGGCGAGATGGAAACTCAGGGTTGTTTTTAATTTGCATTTCTCAAATGGCCAGTAATATTGAGCTTTCTTTTAAGAAACTGAAAGAGTACATAAGATTGAAAATGGACAATAGACATAGTGAAAATGAAAGAAATATCTCAAAAAGGAAAGAATAACTGGAGAAATTGAGTAAAACAGGAAGGCATACCCATGTCTCTATCTCTGTATCTGTATCTGTCTGTATCTCTCTCTCTCTCTCTCTCTCTCTCTCTCTCTCTCATCTATCCATCTATATCTTATTTCTAATAGCTAAAATAATTTTGCTACTAATTTCTATTAGCTCATTGAAAGGGACAGTTAGTGTATGTATTGGTTGATCAAGTTTGCATGCCTATATGTGCTCAGTGGCATAAGGCCCTGCTTGCCAAGCCCAAAATCCTGAGTTTGAGCCCCATTACAAACTAAAAAAATAATTGCATGCCTATAATTACAGCAACATCTTTGAAGATCAAAACATGAAATGGAATAATCATTGTTAATTTCTTGTTTCGAAATTCTATACCTTTTTATTATTTTTTTTAATTATTAATTTTAATAAGAAAGAAATAACAATGAGACAGGTTCAACACATGTTATTAGGACAGCCACAATAATTAATATAATGCATATTGTTATTTTAACAGTAGTTATTCAGAGTAGAGGATGCAGATATGATAACTTTTCTAAACACTATTAGTACAAATATTTCTTCTCATTGAACTACAAAAAAGTAGTTGTATGTATAGTCCAATAGTCCACAATATCAGCTACAATTTTAAAAATCATGCCAAAATGCACATGTGTAGGGGCTACAGAAATTTTGAAGATTTCAAATAGTTGGGCTGGGAACGACTAACACAAAAACACGTTGAGATATTATTCCAGTTAAAGAAGCTGGGAAAGTAAGTAGAAAACAAACGTATATTTTGCACTGAATATTCACAAAATATTTGTGGAAAAAAATCTTAAATGACATTTTAAATGGAAAATTATAGGGGCAGTAATGAGATATTTTTTAATTGCAATCTAATTGTATTCTGGTGTGATAAAGTTATCTCAAAATTCATGGAATTGTTCACCACTATAAAAAATTTCATTGTACATAAGTTATGTCTCAATACGATTTTACACTTTATTAATCCTTTAAGGAATATTTAAATTTTTCCCTACAAGGTATATTATATCCCTCTTATTTACAAAGTATCTCATGACCTTCTGAAAATTCATAAATAAAATTATTAATTACAGTTTTCTCTTTACATTAGATATATAAAGTAGCTCCCTTTACAATTCAATATCTTTGAATTGACAGTTAAGAAAATAAAAGTTTGGGGATATTATAATCTTTTTTATGTTTATTTGTTTTCATAACTATCCAATTTTCTTTATGTGTTTGTAGAGAGCACAAACTATGCCTCATCCAGCTGTTAACTAAGGGAAGCAAGAAGAGAGTCCAGTACTCTTAGATGTTTTAACTGTTAAACTGACTTACAGATTTTCTCCTCTCTAATACTCCTAGAATATCAATAACCGGTATCTGTTTACAGATAGTATTAAAGAAAACTTTGCATGTACAGTTATTAATCTCATCTTTTTGCAATAAGGAAATTAGGATTTAAAAATAAAAAATGGCCGGGCGTGGTGGTGCACGCCTGTAATCCCAGCACTTGGGAGGCTGAGGCAGGAGGATCAATAGGAGTTCGAGACCAGCCTGGGCTATAGAAGTGAGCTTAAGGCCATCCTCAACAGCATAGTGAGACCTTGTCTCAAAAAGACAAAAAAAAAAAAAAAAAAGAAAAGAAAAATATTGGGGTGAGGAGATAGTTCAGTGCCGTAAGTACGTGCCTGGCAATTGCAAGGTCCTAAATTTGCTAACTTTGATCTCGAGTACCATAAAAATAAATAAATAAATGAAAAATCAATAAATGCCTAAGATCACAATTTGTGATGGTCCAGGTCTTTCACTCCTAGTTCAAGATCTTCTTCCAAATAATAATACTCTCATCTTGGAGATGCCCTGGAGATATGTCAAAGGGCCAATAAAAGAGAGTTAAGTATTTGCTGTCAATACCAACGTGGAAGGTAAGAAGTCACAAAGGGACACAGAACAACCAGTCATTAATGTACTTCATTCTTGCATGATGTAAATACTATGAGTGTAATTGTGCCTTGTAATGTACTAGGTGTGAACAAGGTTAATATCATGGGAACTTGTTCAAAAATGATTCACAGGACATAGCACAGTATTTGCTGATGGCTTGTAGAAGAAAATCTCATTTTATTACTTGGCACAATTAAATTGTTTTCTCTGCTCAAACAAACAAACAAACAAACAAAAGAGCCTCTTCGGTTTACATCACAAGGAAAAAATTACAACATACTAACCTGATAATGTTACACTAGGTTCTATAGACTACAATGATTTGCTATGCACAAAAGTGGCAAAGGCGTGGCCTGACAACTCGGTGGATTAAAGCTCCTGCTTAGGCAAGGTACAGTGGACCAGGTTCGATCCCCAGAGTGCCATGCCAGCCTCATCTCCTCGGGCATGCTGAGATATTGAGACTGAGCACGGTGAAGCGCACCTGTAAGCCCAGCTCTTGGGAGGCTGAACACAGGCAGGTCACTATGCCTCAGATCTAGGTAGCAAGACCTGTAGACCTTGTAGATCCTGTCCTAAATATAGAAAGAAAAGAAAAAAGACCACAAAAAAAAATAATAATGGCATGGTGAATAAAAGCAAAAAAACATAGAAACATCTAAGACTATAAATGATAAAAATATTTAAACACTAATGGAATAAATTTCCCTATACTTGTAGTGTTATACAGACATAGTTCAATAATCATTTGCATGGATGAACAATATGGCAGATATTAAATTACAATTTTGTGTAATCAATCAGCCACTTAAATATTCAAAAAACCCAAAAAATAATGATTCTGTTGCTATAAAGAATATTCTCTGTTCCACTCTGATATGGGAAATTTCAAGTCTGTAGAAATTCTGATTCAACTTTTGCATGCTGAGATACACTCGTATTTGGGTGCATCATTTTGCTCCTGTTCTTTACGACTAAAACCTGTTTGGACTTGTCTTGTATCTTGTTTCTCTTGAATTAGAGCTTACTAGTGTTTCTCTATCACACTCTCGATTTAGGCATGGACTCAAATGTCGGTTCTCTGAAACGTATAACCTCATATGGATTAGCAGATGTCACTGTGTTGTCCATACATGGAGATTAATCCTTATATTCCCGATTTCACAAAATCATTTATGATAAAGTAATCCCGGAATTGCAGCAAACATAACAAAGTCATGTGTATTTTTCTGTATGTTAACATTCTGTGTACAATAACACAGAATAAAAACCCTGTGTATCAGTGTGCGTAAATCCATGAGAAAAAGTTTTGTTTATTCTATGCTGATTTTTAAGGATTATCATTGAATATGCCCAATAAATGAAATTAAATTAATTCCTCAGGTTACTATTTAGCATTTGCACATTATATTAAGTCATATGAAGTGATTTAATGATACAATTTTTGCTACATTAATACAGAGATATTTTAGACATTGTTTTGAAGAAAATTTTCATAAGTGTGACAAATGGTTCAATGTACTAAAATGCCCTCCTGTGTTAATGTAATAACAATTGAAGTCTTGTTTGGAAGTAATGAGCTAAAATTCTGGCAGATCTGATGACCATAAAAACCTAATTTTTGGACATGAGATCCATATAACACCAGAAAATGTACTCAAAACCTGTCACCGTAAATCTCTGTGTGTGGGGCATCCAGAAACATTTCCCTCTGGCTGACAATTTCTGTGGCATTCAGTTGTACATTCTGAATGCTTTGCGTCCTTGTAATCATATTATGTCTGCTCTTGTTCGTTCTGGAGCTGGCAGCTTCAAAAATGTTGAGCTGATTTTTAGTTAATGGCTTCCTCTTTTATTTCTGGAAGGGCAGCTAGTTGAATAGATTTCAAGAATGGAGAACCATGCTTTTCCAAATTTTAAGGTTAAACATTTATTTTGACTTTGTACTACATTCTCACATGGAAGTATTTTTTTAAGCATTTTATCTTTAAAATCATGTGTACCAATTTCATGTTAATTATGAGCTCTTCTGCGGATTGAGTTCTGTAAAATAAAATAGGATTTTAATATCATTTCCACTGATATTTTCAATATTCAAACTATAAAGTTCATGCTGTATACATTTTCTCATATTTAGACTGCTCTTCTTCGTAGATCTGCAGAATTTAAATTTAATGATACAAGACTAGGTAAAATTGAAATTCTGTCTTAGTTACTCTTCTCTCATTGCTGGAACAGATACTCGACACACAAAATGAAGGAAGGAAAACTTTATTTAGCTCACAGTTACTGGATGTTTCAATCCATACTCTGCTAGCTCCAAGACAGACAGGCACATGGCAAAGAACAGCAGTTCATGGCAGTGGAACAGCAGCAAAGTGGTGACAGAGCCAACCAACCAACCAGGGAGCAGAGAGCAACAGAGAGAAAGTCTGTTTCTCTCTCTCTTACAATGAATTTAGGCTCTCTGCCTCAAACCACACCCATAATCTAGGCAGTAGTAAGATCATTAATTCCAGCAATACTAAAACACATGATCCCAATGGATCAGGAGTTAGTCTCCAACTCTAGAAGTCCCGCCGCATGACTGCATGAGGCTTTGGGGGGACAACTAGACACAAACCATAACAAAATTAGACACCATTAAAATAATACTGAATTCAATCTATACCTTCATTTTTCTCAACTTAAACCAGATACAACTATAAAAGCATTTCGTTCTCCACAGTGTGGCCATTCTCATGCCATGTAAAGGTATTAAACAACAAGGAGTAAGGCCAAGGATACAGCTCGGCCATGGAAGCCTCTGCTTGGCAAGGGCTAGGTCCCAAGACTAATGCCTGGTATTGCAATAATGCTGCTGCTGCTGCTGCTGCTGCTGCTGCTGCTGATGATGATGATGATAATTTAGGAGATGACTATTAATGTTTGTTTCTCTTTAATTTGTAGAATTGTTTGTTCTTCACCTGACAGCAGAATTCTTCCTCCTCTAATATCTCCACCTATTTTGATATTAACAATGTTAAATGGTACCACAGATTTTTCACAAAGGGCACTGATCTGGTTAATAAACATTATTGTGTGTGACTCTTGATCTCTATAACTTCATCGAATATATATGATAGACAACATGAGAGAGTGCCATCCTCATTGTGGTCCTCTATGCCTCCCAAAAGGGATGGCTCATTAGGCTCAACTAATGGCATTCTAAGCTTTTTCTAACTTGCTGCTCAGAACTTAATCTCATTCTCACTACAAAGAAACACTCAAGGCTCTTTCACATCATCATGTAGTAGAAACGAAGATTCCAATTCTAAGTATTAATAGTTTACGAGGATTAAAGAATTCATTTTCCTCGCATGGCCAGAGATTTTTGTTCATGATTGTTTGGCCATGTTTCTTTGGACCCATGACAAGGCAGGGCATCACAGTGGGTGTTCACAGAATTGTGAAACCACTCACCAGGAGTGCATGAGGCAAAAGAGAAACAGGAAGTGGCTGAATCTCCCAATCCCTACAGAGGTTATGCCCCTGAAGACCTGAAGGCAATCCACTAAATCATTACAAAGTTAAAAAGCTTCTATCACCTCCCAGTGACAACAGAGTAGGGAGCAGCCTTTGCCATCTCACCTTTGAAGGATTCTGAAGATCCATAAAGTATAAACATATTTAAATAGTGCTTAATCTTTTCTCTAAAGGAGCACAGATTCGAGGCTTTGTATTAAAAGAAGCTCTACCAAAAGATTAATAATTACCTCACAAGGGCAATATTACCATCTCTGGAAATATAAGGTTAAATTCAACAATGTTTTCTGATAATTGGATATTGATGAAACTGCCAACAGTCTCAAGAGGCTTTTACAGGTTTATTTGAAGTTCGGATCCTTCACCCACATATATTCTCCATTCTATATGTACGATGGTATTTCCAATGGCTTTGGTTTACCTCGTCATCTGAGTGAAATTTTTTTTTTGTCTTTTTGAGACAGGGTCTCACTATGCAGTTCAGGCTGGCCTTGAGCTCACTTTTGTAGCCCAGTCTGGTCTCGAACTCACACTGATCCTCCTGCTTCAGCCTTCCGAGTGCTGGGATTACAAGCGTGTGCCACCACGCCTGGCCTGAGTGAAATATTTTAATTCACCAAAATTTGCAAAAATCTTTTGTTTGATTCAAGTGATATTTCAGCAATAACCGAAAAATGCATCTCACAATTAAGTTGGGAATAACTAGTTTATTTTTATTTTTTTATTTTTTATTTTTTTGTCTTTTTGAGACAGGGCCTCCCTATACAGTTCAGGCTAGCCTTGAGCTCACTTTTGTAGCCCAGGCTGGTCTCGAACTCGCACCAATCCTCCTGCCTCAGCTTCCCAAGTGCTGGGATTACAGGCGTGAGCCACCACGCCCAGCTGGGAATAACTAGTTTAATGAAGGTTAAAAAAGAGGTAGCATAGCGGAAGTGACTGTGTAGTCAGTGTTCCCATGGCTTGTTGCTCTGTCTGCACCCTTCCAGATAGGTGTGCTCATAGTTAGAAGCTGAGGGAAAATGTCACTCTTTTAAGTCGGTTCATATATTCCCTAAAGAAGTGCATCACATCATCCAATTTTTTCCTAGACGGACAAAAATTATCTCAAATATGTGTGTTCAGAAACAAGAACAAGGCAATGTCATAATGTGCAAAAACATTGCGATCTCCAAACAAAGTGGTCAATAATTAAAAATTTAATTGAGTTGAAAACAAGTGAGGACTTAGGACCTTGTGTAGGCCATGCTATGAAATAAATGTACATTTATTTTATCCAGGTGACCTTTTCCATGCTCCTCTTTACATTTAATACAGGCTGCCAAATAGATGGGTATAGGTTAGCATCTGCTTCTCCTAAAATTCTGGGCATGATAAGATAACTAAGAATATAAAATAGGGCTGGGGAGAAAGCTCAGTGGTTTAAAGACCTTCTGGGTAACCACAAGGACCTGAATTCATTTTCTCACACCCTATGCTACACTGTGCTGGCCCCAGAACTCTGATGAGCTGTGCTGGCCCTGAACTTGGTTGGCACTGCACATGCCTGTAACTCTAGCACTGGGCAGTCTAACATAAGAGGATCACTATGAATTGAACTGTGTCATGAGACCCTGAGTCATAAATAAATAAATGAATAGTTACAAAAGTGTAAACTAAAATAAGCACTTCAAACATTCACTTTTAGGACTCTCCCAGATGAATAATGCTTAAATTTAATATGGTACTGTATGAAACCAAGGAAAGGATGTTACATACTAATGTTAATCACATTTATATTGTGTAAACATCATAAATACACAGCATAGAATGTCCATAGTGAGGCAAAACCATAGTCAGATTGATGAGTATACTGGAAAATTCCTTTATTTAACAGGAAACTTGAAGTCTAGTCTTTCAAAATTGCTTAAAGCTACACAAATCCCCAATATACAGATCTCGAAGATGTCTTAAGGAATTAATTCATTGAATCTATTTTCTTTTGAGATGCTTTTATATTTAGATCTAATATTTAGAAAACTGCTTGACTTTTAACTGTTACTAAGTAAAAGTCAGTGCAGACACACTGCCTTTAGGACAGTTTCTGCTTGAAAAATTTGTACAACGAAAAATAAGAGAAAATTTATTTTGAACATCATACTACTTTCTAAATATACTCACCTCTGTGCAGAATAGTATATTTAATAGGCTGAACATTCATATGAAGTCTGAAATGGAAAGGCCTTGACCTAAATTTGATACAAGCCATCTATGGCACAAAATGACCAACATCACGATAAACTACAAAAAACTGAATGCTTTGCTTCTATAATCAGTAACAAAACAGGATAATTCCTATTACCACTAATATTCAATGTGTTACTAAAAAAATACACAACGGCCAGGCAAAAGAAAGTGATTTTAAAAAATGCATGTGAGGGCTAGGAGATAGCTCAGCAGGTGAAAGAGCATGCTTAGACTGGCCTACAGACTGGGGTTGGATCCTGGGGCATGCGGACTGTGCAACTAAGACTGGGCACCGTGGCACATGCCTGTAATCCCAATGCTTGGGAGAATGTAAATAGTGAACCAGTATGAAAGTCTGATCTGTGTGGTGACTCTATAGACCTTGTGTTAAATACAAAAAGTCAAATAATACAAAGAAGAAAAAGAAAAGAAGAAGAAGAAGAAGAAGAAGAAGAAGAAGAAGAAGAAGAAGAAGAAGAAGAAGAAGAAGAAGAAGAAGAAGAAGAAGAAGAAGAAGAAGAAGAAGACATATAAGAATATAAGAAAGGGAGTGCTTTCAAACTCCTAAGCTTGATACTTGGAACCAAGACAAAAATTTTAAAAAGGAAGGAAGAAGTCAAACTCTCCTTTTAATAAACTTCAATAGCTAATAAACATGTTTTCTTCAATTCTTGGCCAAAATAAAAATTCTTTACTTTTATATACTTAATGTTATTTAAGTAAAAAAAAAAAAAAAAAAATTCTGTGGCTTTATCTGGCACACTTAGTACAGTGTGGGTCACAAAGGTCGCTTACTAATCTGATATAAGCAGAAATTTGATTTTTAGTACATATGTTCTACTAGCATTCAGTGGGAAATTTTTCATGAACCAAAAGAAGATGAGAGAACAAATGGTGAAGAAATGAGAGCAAAATTACAACCATAACTACATAATGTCTTCCAGGTGGTGATTTACTTTCTGGATGATTTTAAAAGCGGAGTGTCTTATTTTAGTGCAATTATTCCGTGAGTTAGAATTTGCTTCATTATGATGTGAATAACTGCATCAAACTAAAGGAATACATTGAAAAGTACAACTGAAAATGCATTTTGAAATGTTCTAGTTAAAATAATCCAGTATTTCTGTTTTAACGCTTAGATCTTTGATCCATTTTGTTTTTGATTTACGACATTGTAAAATACATGTGGAAGAGGCTGCAGGGAAAAAAGAAACATCTTGCTATTGCTGCTGGGCATGTGATCGGCTACTATGCACCTACCACAGAAACTTCAGATCAGCAAGATAGCTCAGCAGACTAAGAGCTGCTTTGTCAAGCACAGGGACCAGGGTTTGATTCCCAGTCCCACATGCTACAGCAGCCTCCCCTCTAAGCGTTGAACTAGTGGTGTGGTGGCACATGACTGTAATCCCAGTGCTGCGGAGGCTGGGAACAGGAGGATCACTACAAATCCACGCTGCATAGCAAGATCCTGCGCCAAATACATATATTAAAAAGAAAAAGGAATCTTCTCGAAAAAGCACCTGGAATCAGAATACTAATCAGCCCACCTATTCCATTTCTATGTATCATCTTGAAAAAGACATCATAGTACAGCAGCACATCCATACTACTGTTTATTACAGTATGCCTCAAAATAGTTGTATCTCAGAAGCTACCCAACTTCTCCCATTAACGGAGGAATGGATAAAGAAAACATGCCCGTTATAGACAATGGAGTATTATATAAGATGAGAAAGTTGAGTCCGTTGTTGGAGAACAGGCGTGTCAAGTAAAATTAATCAGGTACATAGGCTTAAAGGCTTCATTGTAAGGCTTCTTTTGCATTAAAAACTCCAAGTATAAATAAAAAAATAAAGTGAAAAGGACCAAGAGATGAAATGATTAAGGGGGCGGAAGTGGTTCAAACTACAGATTTCTTCATTACACATCTCACATCTTTATAAGGAATGCAATGATTACACACTGCAAAGCATGTTTAAAAAATAAAACAAAATATGTTGATGTGCAATTGCTGAAAAACATGAATAATGATACCAGAAATTGAAATTCAAATTCACAAACAAAAATCATTAAGGTAGCACTGATTTACGTCTTCCGTGCTAAGAGTCCCTCTAAAATGCTTGTGACTGGTTTATGAGCTTACATTCCATTTAGTCTAGTAAATGAGGTAGATGTATCACTGATCTGAAAGCTAAAGAGCTGCTTTAATCTCGGGTTTTGTTAGTTCTGTAAGAACTTAGAGAACCCTATGGTATGGCTCCAGAGAAGAAAGCAGAAGTGACATCATAAGGACTCCATCCTATGTTATTTAACGTCATTAGAAAGCACTATTCAGTGGACATTTATGACAGGACTGTTCAGAAGAATGGTGATTCCTTTTGATCAGCTGTGTACAGTCCAAGTGGTATCTCTGTGAGGCAGTGCAACTTGGTAAACAGGTTTTAGTACCTGAAAATGTTTCTGAACTTTAAAAGTAAAGCCGTGAATTGTTTTCCTAATCCACACCAAGGATGAATATCAAAACAAAATGAATATATATATATATATATATATGATTTTATATAGATATATATGATATATATATATGTATAATATGTATATGATTTTGATCTGGATTACTCAGAAAAATATTGGTTTGCAATGGACAATTTCATGCTTTATGCCATGTATTGAATTACCAAGCACAATTGCTGACATTGCTGACAGTTGGATGATGGCTACATTTGTACAAACTTCTCCTTTTAGTGTGCAATGTAGTGATTTAAAAATTAGGTAATATTCTATCAATCTGTTTATGGTGAGAGGTTAGAAATGTCAATGCTAAGTAATATTTTCCTATGGTCATCCAGTAATCTAAGCTAATATGTCACATTAAGTCATAAAAGAAGCCATCAATATTCATCATATTAAACATCTACAATAATAAAACCGTTTCTTTAATAAGTTTAAATATAGTTGTCTGAAAACCTCTTCTGATACATTTGTGACATTCTCAATGTTTTTCTTTTCTTTTCTTTTCTTTTTTTTTTTTTTGTCTGTAATATATGTGGTAGAGTGTCTCACAATCCAGCTCCAACTCCTAGGGATTGTCCCGTTGTCAGCTTCCTAACCACTGGGGTTACAGGCACGTGCTGGCACACGTAGTCTCCGTGGCTGGCTCAGCACACCACGGTTGTGGTGCCCTGGCTCCCACGTCTGCCTGCATGTGCTTTACTCGCTATGCTATTTGACCAGCCCGTAATATGCTAAGCTATTTGGCTGGCTCTAAGAGGTTTTGTCTTCATGTATCAGTAATTTTTAAAGATTGACACATTTTTGTGTAGTAAGTAGGAAAGAGCACTCTGTAGTCTGAGGAGTAGGGTAAGTTATTGTAATTTCTCTTTCAACATTTTTTTCATCTCGTTAAGTACCTATATCACAATTTTTATATTAATGATTATGTTTGATGTTCTTAACTGAATTGATGGAAATAATACACACACGCCTTATATTTATCTCTAAGGAGTCGCCTCCATTTTTATCTAATGTGAGTTCAACTTCTACAAAGTATCTTTGGGAATCTATTCACTTATTTACTTGGGGATGATTTTGTTCACAGAGAAATCTTGTCGTGTACAAAAAAAAAAAATGCTTCATTTCATTTACATATCCTTCGTGTCTTGCAAATAGAAATAGATGGAGGCCCTGTCTTTGATTTAAGAACCCAGATGTAGGAAATAGTTGATAGTGAGTTGTTTATTCGCAATGTTATTGCAAAGAAATAGACTGTTTCATAAACTAAAGGTTTAGTAGCCTATAAGTAAGAGAACATGAACTTTGAAGACAGCAACCAAATATTAATTTCAACCTTGCATTTGTTTTATCATATACCAAGGAGAAAAATTCAATTCATGTAGGACTATAACATATATTCATGGACAACATAATTAAATGTCGGTCAGTGATGAACTCAGACGTGATGGTGGTTAAAGATAATGATGAAGATGAAAAGAACACTTAATCATACCACAGTCATAAAAGGTCTTAGTTCAGTATGTTCCTGAAGGTATCTCTGGTGATGCTTCTCTAAGCAAACCTAGTATGTAGGTGGTTATATAAACTGTAGTATACACCATTACATAAGTTACCAGATACTTGGTAATATTATTGAATGACTTTGCTACTGATGTATAAAATTATTATACTATAGTTCTCCTCATTATCTTACCATGTACCACTTTAACTACATAAAAATAATTGTAAAATAATGTTATTTTTATGCTGCAGAGTTTCACATGTTATATTTTCCCTCTGGTTATGGCTAAATTAAAAGGCCTTATTAAATGATTGGCTTATGACATTTAAGCTTGTGTAAATAAATAATATGATGTTCACAAAATATCTGAATAGCACAGTTCACAGACTGTACGACTATCATTAACTGATTTGTGACCAAATGAATATAGTTATTGGAGACATAGTTTCAAAATAGTTCTCCTGATTTGAACATGTCACTACAAACACTTGAAAAGCTACTATAATAAATTACAGTTTCATGGGTAGTATGTTTATTCATTCAAATATTTTAAAAAGTACTGGTTTTGCTAATGATTTCTAAATTTCACAAAGTTATTTCATAAATACCTTTTTTTTTAAAAAAAGGAATGAAATTAAAATGACATTCACTCACCAATTAAAATCTAATTTTTTCTGTTTTGCATGTTTTTCTTTCAAGGTTTTTTTCAGTAGTGTTAGATTATTTTAATCACACAGCAATCAATTTTATTAATTATTTCCTTCATTATAAAATATTGTGTTTTGCTGGGTTGTTTTGTTTTCTGCAATTGAAATTAGCACAAATTATAATACTAAAATAACTGCTTCAGAAATCTCTTAGAACTCTAAGATGTCAAGGCTCATGTTTTCAGCGTTAAGGACTAATCATAAGCCTTTGACATTTAATTCATATTTAAGGATACCGGTTTATTATCTCAAGTGTTAATAATTTTGGTTTATTTGATGTGTGATTGTCTTTATAGCTGCAGCTCTTATTATCTCATCAGGGAAGGACTTGTCTTCATTAGAAAAACATTTCAATATTTTTATCCTTTTAAATGACATCATTAACAAAGGTAAAGCATATAAAGATGACAACGTATGATAAATACAGTCATATTTGTCTCATGTTTTTATCTTTTTGTTTTCGGGTGGTGTTACTTTGAAAACACCATTTACATTTAAAGAAATTTCATTACAATTCCAAAAAAAGGTGTAACAATATATTTTAACATCCTGCACAGCTTTTACAGTGTTAACAGTTTGTGAATCACAGATCCATCCATACATGCACTGTGCTTTTATTTTTCCTAATAAATCTACTTGGATACTTAGCATTGGTTTAGAGAAAACTTTTAGAGTTCCTTAATATTTAATTTACCAATGATAGATTTTACTTTTTTTAATATTTCTAGGGGCTGGGGAGATAGCTCTGTGGCACAAATGCCTGCCTGGCAAGTGCAAGGTCATGAGTTTGAACCCCAGTGCCACAAAACAAAACAAACAAAAAAAAAAAATTAAAAAAAATATTTCTATTAAAGATTTTTAATACTCAAATATCAATAAGTATAAAGTGTGTTTGCTTTTGATGTATAATGAAAAATGTAAAAAATGTGTATAATTTAGAAATTTTAATTAATCTTAGATCAAGGATACATGAATAGTCAATCTGTAAGTGATATATGAGTACTGCGCACATTTGAAAGTTCCTCCTTAGGCGGTTCCAAAATTCTAAAAAATGAATAAAAAATAACTCAGTTCTTTGCTCTTAAGGAAGTTTCTTTTTGTTTCCAGAGAAGTATAAGATCTATGATTTCATAAAATGTGATGCTTTATATATAAGTAGTTCATATTAAATAAGTAATTTATTAAATGGTGAGAAAAAATTGTTATATTTTTAAGGCAAGTTTCAAACTGTGACTTGTGTTGAAGCTTCCTAAATACGAAAGTGACATTTTGTGCATTTGTCTGTTTATGGTTCTGAATGGAGTATTGTGTCACTGTCTATACCCATAATAATTCAGTTAGATTGTAACTTTGCTGAGGTTACAAATAAATTTTCCATACAGAATGATCTCTTCAAATCATTAGAAATCAAAAAATAGAACTAAATATATTAAGAAACAATATCAACAAAAATAAATCAGCAGTTGGGTTAACCTAGTAAGAGTCTAAGGAAACAGTATATAATACATATAAATTCCCATGCAGGAACAAAGACAAATTTTGATTTTTTTTGTGTGTTAAAAAGAATAACAATTATAAGAACATTTAAGTAGTACAGAATTTGAAAACAATATGACAGATAATTAACAATAAATTTTATACTGTATATTTTATCTTCGAAATAGTCAGATTACCAGATAAAAACAAGCAAACTTTGTCTAAAAATTTTAAGAATGTAATCATATAATTTTACTTTCAATAAAACAATGGAAACTTGTAGTATAATTATCTTAGCTGATTGCTTTGCAAAATTTGCCATAGATAGCAATTTATTTCTATTTTAAGTCATCCCTTTGAAGTAGAATGATTTTTCATAGCTACAAAAGAACTGGTATCTTTTGTAATTTTTGCAAAGTGTCTGTATCATGATAAACCAGTGTTAAACTTGGCAATTCTGTGATATTGTTATGAAAACCAAGTGAAGAATGAACCTGAAAATGTGAAAAAGCAGTAAGCTAAGAAGAAAAAGAAAACTGGCAAGGAGAGTTCACTTTGAATTACGTGTTAAGGGAGAGAATCAATAAAACCATCATTGGGAAAACACTGCTGCTGTCAGGAGATGGGTCCAATTTTTGCTATCAAGGCTGAGTCTTTCATATCCTATATATCAGGTCTCGTTGCACTTTCTCATGGGTTACAACACTTCTACAGTTCTCCATAATCCCAATTGTACCTCCTTCTTCTCCTCTCTGTCTTGCCTCTGACTTACGCTTCATAATACTATTTCATTCTCTATTAAGTCCCTGCAATCATAAGCAACTCATTTTCAACTGTGAAATATTATTCATTGTGTAACAGTACCATGAAAATGAAAGAAATAAATTGGGGTCAGCTCCTCATGTTGAATGCATGGCAGCCATTGCTCATTGAGTTATGAACATTTTGTCTTAATCACTAAACTTTTTTGAACAGGAAAATTTAGTGAGCTGCTCTCAACCAACCATAAAAAAAATGAATGTTTGCTTATCTTGGTTAAGGTCCTTTATCTAAATTACCAACTCATGTAGAAAAACTTTATTTTTGTTATTTAATTTTTTTTTACTTTAAATAATGTATGTATCTGTCAAGAAGTTATGTGGCATTCACTAGCTTATTACATTTTTGTTTTTGTTTATTGGATAAAATCTCAATTTTCAACAAGTTGAATTGTGGGGCCGGGGATATAGCTCAGCAGCATAAACACCTGCCTGACAGGCACAAGGTTCAGAGTTCCATCCTTGGTACCAAAAAAAAAAAAAAAAAAAAAAAAGTTGAATTGTGTTGTATTGAAAAATATGCACTAGATTTCAATTACCTAATATTATGAAAATGGTACATAATAGCCCAAGGAATCATTTTAAATGAATAACATGTTAAAATGGCAATATTCTGCATATGTCATGTTAAATAAAAATATTCTTAAATTTTAAAATCTTCATAACATACATAGTGAACTTGAAGGTGTATTGCTTCATTAATAGAAAACTCTATTGTTCAATTAAAAGAAGTTTATTCAGTATGTTCCTAGAAAATTCTGAAAGACAAAAGGGTGACTATAAAATTACTTTTAAACTTTGATGATTTTTATGTAATATGTGGTTAATAATGAGTACTTTGTGACCATGTATTGATCCAAAAATTAATAATTTAGTAATCATGCATTCGCACACACACACACACACACACACACACACACACGAGTAACCAATCAGCTAAGCAGAAGCAGAAACATCTCTCTCTCTCTCTCTCTCTCTCTCTCTCTCTCTCTCTCACTCTTGTATTTTTAGGACGGGGCCTGTAGTATCTCACTATACAGGTCAGACTCATAATGATCCTCCTGTTTTCAGTCTTCCAAAATGCAGGGATTACAGGCGCATGCCACCAGGTCCAGGCTCAATTGCCAACTCAGTGCATCTCTTGGGCAGGGACAGCACAGTATACTAGGGACCAAAGAGCATCTGCTATGCTCTGCCTAAATAAGTGCTTTAATCTGCTGAACTATCAGGCCAGCCCATTCATCTACTTTTTTTTATTAATCTATTTTTTAATGCATTTGGTACAGCGTCACGCTATGCAACGTGAACACCTTATGATCTTCCTGTGTCAGCCTCCTCAGTACTGGAATGACAGACATGAGCCACCATGCCTTGTTTTGGTGGTCAGCTCTGCCCAGGGCCAGCATGGCATGCAGTGCTGGGGCTTGAACCTAGATCCTTACACTTATCTGTGAAGGTGCCTAGACACCTGAGCTATGGACATTAAAACTTCGAATAATTATTTCTGATAAATGACTAGTCTATTTATTACCCTGTGAAAGTGATAATGAACAAAATAGTTTTATATCATAATCTCTTTATCCTGGGTGCCTACTTAGAGCTGAAAATGCCACTTTGGTCTTCATCCAAATTTAATCTGCTTTAGTCTTCTTAAGTGGAAATTAAAGAAAACTTAACTGTCACCTAGACAACTGGTTCTTACTCAAGGTGCTCGCAGTATGAAGGTGACGGGCAGCAGACGGAGGAAACTGAGAACATGCCTGCTCCATATTTGCAGTGAAGTATAGCGTTCCAAACACCAGAGGCTGGGCTGATCCGTTAAGAGGTAAAGACAAAATCAGTCTTCCAAGTTATTGCGTGGACACAAGGAGACCGTATTTTATAGTACTTGTCCTAGTGCCCCTGGCTAACCTTCCCAGATGGCATTATTGTAAATGCAAATGGAATGAAATTGCTAATTTTGAGTTAATGATGGAGATTCTGATTTTCAAAGCCTTGGTCCAGGCAGAGAGAAATCTATTATCTGACATCATGACTATTCTACTCCATCATTTGATATATGTATTGATTTATGGCCTTTCTAAATTGAAATTCTAGCACCATGAGGTGTTATTTCTTCACAGTTAGTATCAGTACCTTATCTGAATATATTTTAAAATATGTTCAATGATCTAGGCTTCGTGTTCAATCATTTTATTATTCTATGCTAGGACTATATTTCAAAGGCTGTTGGAACTTATCATGTTGTCACTATATGCATTTTCTCCCTTAACATGTTCTTACTGAGATAAAGAATACTCGATATGACCTAATCATTATCTGACAGTGTAAGCAGGATCATTTATTTGTTACCTTGATCCAAGCCTATATGATGTATCAGTGATAACTGTGTGTATCTTTTGGAAATAGGAAGAAAACCACGAAATGGGGGAGCATTTGAATAGAGGCAAGCAGATGGAAAACCAAAGAGAATCAGGGTGCACTATGTACGTGAGTCAACATCCATAGTAAATATAATGATTAGGTCCTGCAAGCATTAAAAGAAGAAATTGCACTATATCGTTATTCTGTGTTTGCAAAAAAGCCTTCTCGGTTTTTTGATATGTTATTCACTTTGAGCAAGTTATTTATGCGGTGTAGAGCCCCTCATTATTTTACGTATGCCTCGAACGTTCAACCTCCTTCTGGTGTGAGCATCAGAATGCCTCACCTCTTGCTCTTGGGAGTCTGTTCTAATGCATTTCCTTCAGAAAAGACGTAGACCTGAGTGCCATCAGTGAGTCCAGGAATTTTCAGTATGTGAAGTGAATTTTATACTGCATAAGCGTCTGTGAATTACCACATTCTTTTTTTCAGTGAGTATACCTGGCCAATCTGTCCTACATGTTCCATGGATATGACAGCTGCATAACACAATAAACTAAAAGCATTATTCATAAAATAACACTGGTCAGATCAAATGTATTAAGGCAAAAAAAGCATTAACTGATAATCCTGAACAGTTAAGAAACTTATGGAAATCACTTTAATTCATTCTACAGTTTCTTTAACTCTGGCATCATATATTTTATTAAATTTTACTTTAAAAACACTACGTTGCCCACATCCCCAAGCATAATCTTTTTTCAGTTAGTGCCTAATTCTGTGCTGCTGAAAAATTTATGTTTTATAGATTTATTTTCCAGCTTTTTAATAATTTTATATAAGTTTATTATTTTAATAAGAAATAACAATGAGACAGTTTCAAAACACGTTAGTAGGACAGCCATAATAATTAATGTAAGCAAATTGTTTTCTGCATAGTAGTTGTTCAGAGTACAAGATAAAGATATGATAACTTTTCTAAAAACTATTGGTATAAATATTTCTTCTCATTGAACTAAGAGAAAGTAGTTATATACGTAGTCCCATATTCCATAATAGCAGTGGGTTATCAGTAGAACTGGCAATGTCAGAAGCTGTTGACTTGAGCATTTTACAGCTCAGAGTACTAACCTGGCTTTACTTTTTATGTCTCATGGTTAAACTTTTTTGCTGGGTGGTTATGGCCAGGTTACAGCGAGACCTATATAACAAAACATGTAACTTTTGTATCTCACAAAGTTAGTCAAATACCCTCAGGATTTACCTTGAAACCACGTACAGCGTTTTGTAGAACTTTTGTCAGTGTCAGCTATCTGGATGAGTCACGGCCATTGCTTGACCAGTTTGCTCTCTGTGGAAGCCTGAGAGAATGTTTTAGGCCTACTGACTCTCCTTAGGCACACAATATACCGTTGAACCCTTTCCTCTGTGGTCCCATAAATTCCTCGAACAGAAAATTTGGGACAGCACTGAGTTATGGGATGTTACAGTACAGGCTCCCTTATGTCCTGAGACCTCACTGACCTTAAAGTGCTAGGGCCGATATATTGGGTATCCCTGTACTTCTTTTTCTGTAATTTTTTGGTCTACAAGTTAAATTATTAACCCTCCAGAAGAGAAGCTTAGTGATACTATTTCTCTATAACGTTGATACTTGAGCTTAACATTACTACTGTCTTTCCGAATATCAAATGCGATAGACTTAATGTCGAACTGTCTATCAATCAATTATATTCTAATAAATGCCTATAGAAAAAAGAAAACAGTTGCACATTTTTACACAGAAAATTAGAAATCTAGGCATACTCAAAATTGTATCAGGTCAATCTTACAGTATTTTTCCTTTTCTCTTATTATCTTGCATTATACTTGTTTTTATTTTTCTCAAACAAACTTTTACTTCAGAGAGATGATAGCAATAATTGAAATGACATTAGAAACAGCACATATCCAAAAGACCAGAATGACAGACATTCCATGTGGAATTTACATTCTATTAGAAAAGAAAATAAATAGATAGGTCCATTAAGACATGAACTTCTATAACAATGTATTTTTAGGATGTATGTATGTCATTATGAAATCAACATATAAGTATGATATCTGATTTTGTAATTTCACACTATGATAGCGGCATCAAATCTGTCTGCATTTGCATTACAATATTAAAAATATGAGATTTTTATAGAAAAGTCATAAGCGTCATCACTCATTTTGAATAATAAATAAAGCAATTCTGCCATAGTAGTACATTGTGACTAGGCTAAAACCTATTCATAGATGATTAATTAGGAACTTTTGTGTTGTACTTGTGTATGAGATCCAGGTAAAGGAAAATTATCTCTAAATTATCTCTTCAAAGAAACTTGATTCAATCTCTTGGCCTGCCATAGCAGGTCCACCCCTGCGGTGTGCTGCGATGGCCATTGAGACTAGATGTGATGGCATGCGCCTGTAATCCCAGCTCTTGGGAGGCTGTAAACATGCAGATCACTACCAGTCTGGTCTAGTAGTGAGACCCTCACACCATATAGATTCTTCCCTTGAAACAAGAAAAGAAATTTGGATTGATATTCAGTGTATTTATATGGAAATTATTATGTCAGTTAAACAAATACGCAATTCTTGTTAACGCATTGTTCTTTATTAAGATCTTTATAGGAATATGTATTGGATTATCATATTATAAATTATTAAATGGAGAAATTAAAGCCCTTAGGAAATGTGTATTGGGTGCTACCACTCAAAATAACTCTAATGTCCATAAAAAGTATTATAAATAAAATGTGAATATAAATTCCTACTACCCAACATTTAGTTGAAAAATTTTCACTAGATTCAATCCCAATTTATAGAACGACTTCTTGTGAAAAGGAAAAAAAATAAAAAACATTCACAAGAAGAAGTGTAAAACTAAATAAAAATGAAAGTAAGTTTCAAATTGATAATTTTTTTTTTCTGATACCATATACCCACAACAAAATGATTATATCACTGATTGGGTATTTCAAAGTTTTAACATAGATCTGATAGCTTAACTATTTACATTCCTTCCAGTTTTTACTATATTGCTCCCTATATTCAATTCTAATTTTGTTGAAGTAAATAAAATTAATAGTAAAATTTCATAAATATTCTGATAGTCTATATGGCTACGACAAAATTTTTGAAAACTCTTATATTATTTCCAAAGCCCTTGTAATTGTTATACAAATTAACTGAAGTTTCCTCAGAAAGAAATCTTGAGAATCCAAATGATCTCTTAGTGATTTGCAGTTTCCCACTTCCTGCATGCACCTTTGCACAGTGCAACAGACTAAGCAGTCTTATACTTTCATGAATTTACTTTTGTGGTTTTATCTCTACCTCTGACTCTCCTTTTAAACTAAAGGATATCATCTTTTTAACAGGGAGATACCATGATCACGAAGGTGGCTTTCCCAGGGTGAGGCTTATCCATTGCACTCCGTATGGATTGACCTCTGCGATTTCCCCAAATGTGGGAAACTCGACTGCATAATTTCTGGTAGTGGGGGACTGCGTTCGCGCTTTCCCTTTTAAAAAAAAAAAAAGAAAAAAATAATAGTTGAGCCATGGGCTTAGTACTAATTCACTTTTCTCTTACAGATAAATCAAAAGTCACCTGGCACTCTAGTTAACATATAGATTTTGAAGATTGGTTTGAAACGTATTGCACACACACACACACACACACGACTGGTTGACTCGTTGACTTTTTTGGAATTTTGAACCTGAAAATCTTCAGGAGAGCCCAACTGGTGGACATCACAAATCCCAGCAGGATTTGTGTATTGCATACTACAGTAAGAATTTCTTCCTTCTCAGGAAGCCACAGTCCTGGCACACATGATGTACAAGCTTTTGCATAAGGCCCACTAACATTATAACAGTTTATTTGCTTCGATTAAACCCATAGTGTAATCAATTCAAATGTCATATTGTATACATTTTGAAAAAAACATTAAACATAAAAATTATATACTAACTGCTTAATAACTTAGGATATTTTAAAACATAGTGCATTTAATCCTAGCTGTTATGGAAGTACAGCTAAAATTATATCAGAGACTACAAGATGGTGCTAAGATTCCCTATGAAAAAATAATGGTTTACTGAAAGGATGGTTTAGACTCATTGTGGAACCTATAAACGGACTCTCCATTAAAAATTTTCCATCAATATACTTATGCCTGCTAAGTTAGCCAAAAACAATAAACGTATTAATAATAACAATCATTTATTCTTTTCAGATGATATTAGTAACTTCCTTTACTGTCATTGCAGACTCAGAGGGGAACCAGAGCAGAGAGTGAATGTGGCAAGCTGTCTGGTTTCATTTCAGAAAAGCCAAACTACTGAGGTGCTTTGGGAAAAGGAAGATGAGGTCGCAAACTAGAAGACGAGGCCCAAGACTTTGTGGACTAGGTAGCATCTATCTAGCCATTTTAGGAGCTTGACTTTGTAGACAGAAATTCTGCAAGATTGATCTGATCTGAGTTGACGTTTTAATAGGATCACTCTAGAAAATATATTGGGGCCAAAGGTGGAGGCAAGGTGATCAGTTAGAAAGATGCTGCAATAATCCGACTGAGAGATGATAGTAGGGGCAGAGGGAGCTGTCATCAGTGGTGGTCATGGGAATTGGGGTGAAATGGAAGGTTTTGACAGCATTTGCTGGTGCAACATAAAGAAGGGGAAATTGCAATATTGACCTCAATTTTTAATATGAATCTCTATAAGAGCATTTAATTGAGTTGGGGGAAATTTTAACAGAAAAAAGTTTGTGCCGTCATATGTATGATTCCATTATGATAAAGAGCAAAGAGAAAAGAATGTGGAGGGAAACTAGCTTTACTGTGCTAATGATACATTGAATGAAGGAATTTGCCATGAATGGGATGCATGGAGCATCAATTCCAAAAATGTTTGTAGGGCTGGGGAGATAGCTCGATAAGTCTAAGAGCCACCCTGGAAGGCCCAAAGACCTGGGCTTGATCTCCAGTACCGAACAATGCTGTATTGGCCCTGCTCCAAGCCTGAAACCACTGAAACCAGGCATAGGACTATGGGTCCAAGCTGTATAGCAAGACTCTGTACTGAATAAACAAATTTAAAAATTTTAATTTTTTTAAAATAATAAATGAAAACATACAAATCAATGAAGCAAATATCTCTTAATCAAATAAAAGTTATATAAAAATTACATTAAGGCAAAAGTCATAGGTATAAGAAATTACAAGAGAAAGTTGTTTTTGTAGAAATCAACATAACAACAGTTCTATAGAAAGATAAGATAAACAAATGTCGATGTTTACTAAATTTTCAGAGTGGTGCCCAGAGTCCTGTATTTGAGTGCAGAAATTAGAGGCAAGGCCAGGAAAATGTGAAATCAATAACACATGCTCACCAGAGCCGAAGAGCATCTTAGACAACTGTCATGAATTTCAAAATACAATATTAACTTCCTTTCATCAAGAAATTCCAAATTTATGCCAAAGGAGATTTTAAAAGTGAATGTATTCAATTAGCAGTATTTTTTGACTATTCAATCTTTTATTTATGGATTTATTAGGTACAGGGTCTCACTTCGCAGCTCAGAGTGTAGTGACCTTCTGTGTCAGAGCTGAGATTTCAGGTGTATACTACCAAGCCTTGCTGCAGTGGCTGCTTCACGCAGCTGGGGTTCCTAGGCCTGTATAGCTTGTGGTATTCAGGATTGACTGATATCCTTGCCCTTGCAGACAGGCACTTAGTCCACGGTGTTATCTCCCCAGCTTTTGATGATTTATATCCTTTGGCATTTTTTTCTTCCTTCCTTCCTTCCTTCCTTCCTTCCTTCCTTCCTTCCTTCCTTATTTCCTTCCTTCCTTCCCTCTTTCCTTCCCTCTCCTCCTCCCTCCCTCCCTCCCTCCCTCCTTCCTTTCTTTCTTTCTTTCTTTCTTTCTTTCTTTCTTTCTTTCTTTCTTTCTTTTATTGTAGTACTAAGCCTATTAAAGTCAGGAACGTATGTAATTACTACAAGATAGAGCATGTTTTTGTTACATGAATGAAGAAGCACAATAAAACTTTTTTTATAAATTATAATATTGAAAACTGATAGCAAAGAAAGCAAAGTCAAGGTGTTTTTAGTTTATACTGCTCTGTTCTCATTATTGTGCGTATTCCCTATTTTTTGAAGTCATTAATTTCCTCAAATGAATTTGCAATTCCAGAATCGGTACATTTACTAATTTCAGACTCATTTGCAGATATTTTGCACTGAGTTTGTGTCTCACAAAATTAGAATTACAGGTGGTGCACACCTGTAATCCCAGCTTGGAGAGGCTGAAAACAGAAGGATCACTATACATCAAAGTTGTATAGTGGGTAGCCAGGGAGACAACTCAGGGGCACAAGTGACGGCCTAAGATCAATGATGTATAGTGTGCCGAAGGAGAGTTACCTAGAGAGAGAACATTCTCTGAGGCTTTCTCAGAGATCAAACTGGTAAAGCAGTGGCTGTGCCTCATCTAGATGGCTGACTCTTGACAAAAGTTCTACAAAACTCTGTACATGGTTTCACGGTGAATCCTGAGGGTATTTGACTAACTTTGTCAGATACCAAAGTTACATGTTTGCTTTTATAGGTGTCTCTCCAACTTGGCCTTAGACATTCAGCAGAAAAGTTTAACCACAAAGCATAAAAAGTAAAACCAGTTTAGTATGCTAAGCTGTAAAGGGCTCAAGTCAACAGCTTCTGGCATTGCCAGTTCTGCTAGTAACCCATTACTATTATGGAATACTGCTCTATGTATATACCACTACTTCCTGTTAATTCAATGAGAAAAAATATTTGTACCAATAATGTTTAGAAAAGTTGTCGTGTCTGCATCTTGTACTCTGAACACCTGCTACAAAGACACCAATAAGCATTGTATTAATTACTGCGGTTGTCTTACTCGTGTGTTTTCAAACTCTCTCAATGTTATTTCTTATTAAAAGCAAAAATAAAATAAAATAAAATAAAATAAAATAAAATAAAGGTCCCACCACTTTAAGTCTGGGAAGATAACTCAATGGCACCGTGCTTGCCTGGCAAGCTCAAACTCCTGAGTTCAACTCCAGATAATACATAAATAATGAGTGAATGAATGAATCAATCAATAAAATAATAAGTTAATAAAAGTACCCACCATAGTGCTGAAGCATTACCTGATGTGTGTCTATGCAAGAAATATGCTTTTTTACTTAAAGAGAAAATAAATGTGTTGGGCACTGTTATGGTTTATGTCTAGGTGTCCCCCCAAAGCCTCATGCAGTCCTGGGGTGGGGGCTTCTATAGATTGAGACTTGACTCATGAGTCACTGGGATTATGCGATTTAGCACTGATCTAGAGTTTGAGACTTCATCCATGATCTCCGAGATTATGCGTTTTAAGTACTTCTGGTATTATATGTGTAGCCTAAGGCAGATAAACTGAGGTGGAGAGCTTGAATGTAATATAAAGAGAGAAAGAGAGACAGATTTAAGCTGTTGCTCTCTGCTTCCTTGGTTGGTCAATTGCCTCTGTCGCGATTGTTGCTAGTCTGCCGCCATGAAATGGACACTCTCTGACCTGTTCCACTCAGCCTTGGGTCAGCCAAATATGGACTGAAACCTCAACGAACTGTGAGCTAATAAACCCTTCCTTCCTTCATTTTGGGTGTTGGGTATTTGTCCCAGAAATGAGAGAAGAGTAACTAAGACAGGTACAATTTGTTCATGTGTGAGTAATAGCGTTGTTGGTTTAAAACGAATGTTAAGAAACTGACAGCTCAGCATAAACCATGTGTTTTACAATGGAAACATCCATGGAAGAACTTATTGCTGGGGCTGGGGAGATATTTCAGTGGTCTAAAAATCTGCCCGGCACATATAAACACCCTTGTTTGATGTTACGT
The DNA here is from genome assembly GCA_004027025.1 of Myocastor coypus. Lineage (NCBI taxonomy): Eukaryota > Metazoa > Chordata > Mammalia > Rodentia > Myocastoridae > Myocastor > Myocastor coypus. The sequence continues at coordinate 81,759 of PVJA010001814.1, forward strand.
GCTGCATGTTGTGCTGATCACTGAAAACTGCCATGGTGGTGCACACTTGTGATCCCAGCACTAGGAAGGCTGAGACAAGAGGATCTCTGGGAGTCTAAACTGCATACCTAGATCCTGTGTGAAATAAAATGTAACATATTTTTAAAAGTTAATGCTCAGTTAATTAAATGTTATGAACACATGCTCACCCAATCTTTTAAAACTATTTTTCTTTTATTCATTTATGCATGGAGATAAGGTATAATTTTCTCCCATAGTAGAAAAATACATATCTATTACAAATTTCCAAGTGGGACACACATGCCCCATCCTTACTGTAGTACTGCAATACACCCGCTGCTGCCCCAATGCTCTCGTGTGTTCCTAAATCGAAAATCATGCCACCATGATTGCCCGGGCATTTGCGATGCAGAATAGAAAAAGCATCTCTTGGAATGAGAAATCTCTTAATCATTTGGAAAAATAAACAAATGCCTTGGCTATTGAATACCAAATGCAATTATTTCCCTTTTGTAAGTACTGCCATTTAGGTAGGCTATGAATTTTAGCACTGTAACAATCTCTTTGTGCTGAATATGCAGAAAAAAACATAATTTCGACAAGTTTTCAATTTGATAAAGTGTTTGGGTTAATAAGTAAGAGAAAATATGCCTCAACAAGGTGAATTTTTTATTGAAACAAGAAATATTAATATTTTTACTTAACTGAGTTGTGGAAAGCCCTGATTAACAGAGCTAACCTTTACAGCAATAACAGTTGATCAGATTTTAATAAGCAATTTATGTTTTAACCCATGACCCTGATCAAACGACACAATATAAAGTTCAGAGGCCCTAAACACAACAAACATGGGATCAGTTCATGGCATTGGTTTGTTGTTTCTGAATGTTGCTATTAGTTTTTAAGCATTCATAGTTAATTTGAAATTCAAATTATCACTACCATATGTCACTAACATGTACCTTATTAATGATAAATATTTTCTTCATGGGTTATATATTTCATTTTAAATTTTACTGAATAGATGATGAACAATTGCCTTAGTATCTTAAAAATCACTTATTTTAAGATATGACTTCAATAAAATATAATAAACATACCTGTACTTCTAAAACCTAATAATAGCCAGCCTAAGGAGCTGTATCAAAGAATTAATGTACAAGTTTCCAAACAATACTTCCCAGAACACAGATTTTTATTCTCATGTTGGAACTCTAAAATAAGAAACTAGGCTCTCTGCCCAAGAAATAAATCACTCAGACTGTCACGACTTTTTGAGGAATTGTACATTTTTATATTAGTTTATCATTATACCTAAAAAATATAAGCAAAGTTCTAGAAAATGATAGCTTCATACACAAAAATTGAGAAAATTTTCACTCCTCTCTAGGTGTACCATGTAAGAAAATAGAGCTATTACACACTATTTTATTAAAAATTGAGCAGTGTTCCTGTGACTAAATCGTTAAATAAATTAGTGGCCAACAAGGAATTATGCACACTATGTTCATTATAATATTTATAACAAAGAAATGTTCACAGGAAACTCCAGTTGATGACTATGTTGTTATAGACATAACTTTTACATGGAGTACTATACTGTACAACAAAACATAAAACTACAATGCTGTACTGTGCAATACAATTAGCAAAAACTACACTATTGTACTGTAAGATGAGTCATTGTCCTTCATATCTCAGCATTGTAAGTCCAAATGTAAGTTTTAAAACAGTCATTAGGGGGCCAGCCTGATAGCTCAACATACTATCGTGTCTGCTTAGTCAAGTGCAGTGACCAGGGTTTTATTCCCAGCATGCTGTGCTGGCTCTGTCTCCCCAGGCACCCTGTGAGGGCGACTGAGACTGGATGTGGTGGGACGCACCTGTAATCCCAGTGCTTGGGCGGCTGAAAACAGGAGGATCATGATGAGTCTGATCTGTGTAGTGAGACCCTGTACTACATACGATTTCTTTTTAAATAGTCATTAGGGCCAGGGAGACAGCTCAGTGTCATTAAGACCCTGCCTGACAAGTGTAAGGTCCTGAGTTCTATGCCCAGTATGAAAAACAAAATACAAAAAAAAAAAAAAAAAAAAAAAAAAAAAAAAAAAAAAAAAAAAAAAAAAAAAAAAGGCATTAAACAGGGAAGTGGTTAAATTAGGAATATCTATTTTTTCTCTGTCTAATAGCTGTGACTTCCGTCAACAGTACACTTAAAATCAATAGTTCATTGAAAGCACACATCATAAATTTTTACAAAGATATTTGAAGACAAATATTCTTTGTTAATATCTATTATTGTTTTAAAATTTAGAAACAATTGCTTAAAACCAATTACTTGATTTATGTTTTTACAGGGGAGTGTTATAAAGGAAACAGCATAAATTTATTCCTTAAATACCTAATCAGTTTTGGAAATTAGAATCCTTTCAGTCTGTTTTATGAAATAAAAAACTCAAACTGAAAATAAAATCATGCCTACATTTTGTGCTGCGATAGAGTATAACACAATTTTGACTTGAAATCTTTGAAAGAAAATGATGAAACAGTATGTTTTTCAAGTACTATGAGCCATGTTTCATCCCTAGTTGCCACGCCCCACACTCATGCGCGAGAGGGACTGTCTCTAATTACCCACACTCATGCGTGAGAGGGACTGTCTCTAATTACCCACACTCATGCGTGAGAGGGACTGTCTCTAATTATTTCTGCCATTTAGCTGAGCGGGCCTTGTCTCCTGTGCCTCACACATGAGGAAGAGGGATCTGACGTGCTACTCTTTCCTAGCATGAAGGGAAACTATTTTTCACAGATAAAGTTAGAAATCAAGGCAGTGCAGGCCTCCAACTTGATCTAATATGACTGCACTTGTGGAAAATGAGGTCCAAGAACAGGTCAACATCAGTATTGTCGCATTCATTTTCAAAAGAAGATGGTTAGGATTGCTTTTGTAAAGTGGTAAAATGTGACAGTTTTGACATTGTGCATGGTTTACCAATAAAGTGCTTGTTTTGTATCAGCTGATTTTCGTTTTAGCTTTCCCATGTAATAAAATATTGCACAGGCAAAGTGAGAATGCATATAACAATAAGAAAATTCAGAATAAACTATTAATATATCAGGTAGAAGAAACTGCCAGTGTGACAAAATTCTACACAGACAGAATTTTAAGCAATCATTCTAGTAAGACAACTGAGAACAGAATTAGTTATAAGCAATGCATACCTTAACCTTTTCACTTCACTACCCTGAGAATGTAAGTATCTTTAAATGTCTTAACTTCTTTTAAAAATATATGTATGTATGTATGTATGTATGTATGTATGTATGCATGTCTTTATTTGGTACAAGTTTTTGCCTCAAGCACAGACTCCTACTAATCCTTCCATCTCAGCCTTCCCAGCGCTGGCATTACAGGCCTGCTCCACCACATCTGGCGCTCCCAGAGCGTGCCATACTGGGGGTTGAACCTGCATCCTTAAAATTGTCAGGTTGTCAGGCAGATGGATAGAGTGCAGAGCAGACATTTCAGCCCCTGTTTTAATCTCTTTTCTTTGTAGTTACAAATAATGGTTGCAATGAGATACTGATAAGCTTGCAGGTTTGAATATCAACCAAGTCTGTTGAAGAACTAAGCTACAAACACTTTTTTCTTTTTTTTGGGGGGGGGGCAGGAGCACAGTTCGAGCTCAGGATCTTACACTTGCCAGGTGAGCACTTGTGCCATGGAGCTATCTCCTCAGTCCACTATAATTGCTTTTCTAGGTTATGGGCCATACTGAAGTCTGAAATAAGAACAAGGAATAATATTTTAAGGCTCTAGAGTGGAGCAAAGCATGCATTAAAAAGCAAACATGTTAGGTTAAATGATGCTGAGTAAATGATAAGAATCATTCCACATTAAATTAGTAGCTGACACATTGGGTGGTGGCAGAAGGGAAAAGAAGTGAAAGCAGTATATTTTAGGATTTCATCATATGTGATGATCCTTGGTAGGTACTGATGGGTCTATTTTTCTCAAGTAATGAGCTTTAGTTTTACAAAAAAATAAAATAAAAAATAGACCAGCTCCATGGCTGACTCATACAAGTTGAGTATAATGATAAATACATTTGTGTGCATGTAGTAGTTTGATCATCAGAGTATTAATACTTTTAAAACACAGCCACTTCTAGACACAAAAATACATGTCCAATTTAATAGCTCATTTTTAAAAGAAAACACTGGATTAAAAATGTAATGAGAAGAGTAACAAAATTTAATTTAGGGAGGTTTTTCAATCAAATTTAGAGTTGCCTACCACACCCTGTTGTTCTCCCGGAAAGAAAATAACAAGTTCCAAAGGATGCCAGCAGGTTCTTGTTTTATAATGTACACTTATTCAGGAGATGATTCAAACATTGCTTGTTTTGGAAACAACCAATGCTTGCTGGAGAAATATTCTTCAATGTGTTATGTGCGTAGCTTAAATAATGTCATTGTTATAAATATCCAAGTGGGGCTAGCAACATTGCTCTGTCAACTGTGCCTCTTTAGGCAAGGACAGGGACCGGGATTTGATCTCTGATTACACTTGCTGCGCTGGGTCTGCCCCCAGCTGTGCTAAGCGGGCTACTGAGTCCAACCGTGGTGACACACGCCTGCAATCTCAGCACTGGGTAGCCTGAAAACAGGAGGATCACTATGGTTCCAAGGGGCACAGCGAAACCCTATGCAAAAAACAGAAAATACATAAAAAAGAAAAAAAAAGTGAGCAAAAAACATTACCCTTCTATTTCCTTTTCCTTTTATTCATAGTCATTCTTTCAATATTTCTATTTGCTAGATACCAGTATCAAAGTGACATTATCTTTATAAATATCGTACATAATAAATTTGTGAAAAGTTGCATTTGCATTTTTACTTATATAAATATAGAAACTCTACATTATATATGCTAAATCACATTTTTATCTAGATAACAATTGAAATATACTATATATGATAATTCTTCAGATTACATAACTATTTCAGAGCATCAACAATTTCCAGAAAAATATGAGCTACCACATAAATCCATTTTATTAATAAATAGCTGCAAACCTCTGCTTTGAATTTTAGTCAGAAAAATCAAGCCTTTTGTGTTAAAAGTTTTCATTCAAAATTTCCCTTCACAGTAAAGTTCGTGGCACTCAATTTATCTACATAGATATGATACTGGGCATACATGTTCCTTTGAGATTAGGAAATTTGACTTTAGGACATGGCCCAGAAATGCATCCTGTTAGGTCACAGCTCTGATATTCTCTGGCATGATATGACTGCTATGATTTTTAGGAGAAAAGCTGCAAAGAGGGTCCTCTTACCTTACAACAAAGCATTTTAGGTGGGAATAGAATTGTTTTTCTGTCAGAAAACATTTTATCTAAGCACATTGAATATTATTTACCAAATAAGCACAGACACCTACAAAGAGCAATCACAAATTATTTCCAATCTAGATTTTTACTTAAAATGCACCATGAGGGAGAGAAGGAAGCATTGTACAGATATACACAAAAGAGGGCGAATTTTTACCAAGAACATTCCAAGTAACATAACATGTTTTTTTCCAATATGTGATCCATGTAATTTTATTGAAAACTTAGCTATACTGGGCAATGACTAACAGCACATGCCAAATTTTGTATTGCTTGTTCTCTCTCTTTCTCTCTCTCTCTCTCTCTCTCTCTCTCTCTCTCTCTCTCTCTCTCTCCCTCCCCCCCCACCTCTCTCTCTCTCTGTCTGGATCGATCTAACTATCTATCTATTGTCTTTTTCTAATGATCATCTATCATTTAGCTATCAATCATTGTGCCATCTTTCTATATCAAAACTCATAACAGGTGATTTTTCATATTATAAAGTTAAACAAAGATAATTCACAGAAAAACTGATTTTGACAAATATGAGAAAAGTCAGTTCCTTGTAATAATTACAAAAAAACTTTGAAACAAGTGATTTTTTATGTCAGATAAACAAAAAATAAAAATTTTCATGGTGTTGACAAAATACAAAATCAATTGAAATTTTATGATTTCTGGCGAAATTATAGAAATCTCTGGAATTATTTTACTTGTAGGTTACTTCCAGCTGGCTATAGTCAAAACACAAATATTTTTCATCTTACAAATTATAAAAAAATAATTTTGAGACCCGTACAAAGGTACACACTGAAGAAACGGTTTAATCTTCTATTTTTAAAATAGTAACACCTAAAGTAGATATGTTTTATTTGGAAATGAGGACTTCTCCATTATATTTCACAGAGTACGAAACTGTAAACAATTAAGTTAAATACCTACTACGAAAACTTTGCCAATGTTAGTAGAATATTAAGTAAACTATAGAGCAATACTAATTCTTTACATAAGAAAGAAAACATACCAGAGTACATGTGTATTCTGAGTGTTTCTAATGGAATGGAGAGATATCTGACTTTAAAAGACTTCATTTATTATATAAAGTTTTATTTGTTTTAATATTTTGTTTATAAATGCATACAATATAGTGTGCCCTACTGTGTTTTATCTTAGTTTTAATGAGTAGATGAGGGGTATGGGAAGGATATACAAAATAATTAAGATGGATTATGCAAATGTACCAAATACTCACTACTTAAGTAGTCATTATACATCACAAATATTCACCAATAATAAATATATTAAAAAGTAAAATAACTAGGTAAAGAATATGTCGTTTCAGTATGTGTTAATACTTTAGTCATTGATAATATAATCACGTGGTGTAGGAAGCATTTTCCTCTTAAAGCTTCAAGAAAGCACAAAGCATTGTATTTTGTGTTGTTGTTTGTGCTCTCAGGTTTTGCCACCAGTACTCTATTCAGCAGTAGCTGAAGTGTTTGCGATGGTGGTTCTCTGGGCTGGAAGATATAGTGAAGCCACAGGTCATTGTGAGGCTTATGAACCCAAGCAATATTTATGAATGGAAGTTTGTTACACATCCTACCAATATTTTTACTTATGCAAATATCTGGGACATTCATATTACAATGAAATATTAAGTGCTAACTACTATCTGTCACTGCACACACACGATTCTCATTCAGTTTTTATGAAAGCATCCAATATAAAAATTCATTGATTTACAGTACCTGAGAGAAGCCTGACATAAATACTGAAGCAGCAGAACATTGTGTCAATATAAATAAAAGAATAAGATGAATATGAGGACAGCTTGTTCTTTTGGATGTGAGGATGAAATTCTTGTAATAATCTAAACTAGCAAAAGTAACACAAAACCCAGAAGTGTTCCGGGGTGATGCCGATTCTGCTACATGGTAAGATTACCAAGGAGGGATAGAACATATGCAACTCGTTATTTGCAACAAATTACTTGCATCAAGATATCGTGTTAAGGCTGGGGAGATAGCTCTGTGGCACAAGTGCCTGACTGGCAAGTGCAAGGTCATGAGTTTGAACCCCAGTCCCGGAAAAAAAAAAAAAAAGACAAATAAGATATTGTGTTAAACTTGATAAGTGCAAATTTTTCATATCTGTTCATCAAATAAAGGATAGCATGTTTGAAATAATTTTAATTATGGTGTGTGTGTGTGTGTCTGTGTGTGCGTGCAACCAGGGATCAAACTCAGAGCTTTACATGTGCCAGGCAGACACTTGTGCTTCTGAGCTATCTCCTTGGCCCCGTATATCAGTATATTTTAGAGAAAAATATTTGATTATAGATTTACACAAATGTAGTGTAGTGCTTATCTCAGAGGGAAGGTATTTGGTGGTGCAAGAATGGAAGAGGGACTCATCATACTTGACTTTCTTTTTTCTTAGTGTTTCGCTATCTCTTTCCATGTTTTCATCATATTTCACTCTTTCCTTCTTTCATTCTTGCATTATCAAATGCTTTCACTATGGAACAAGCAAGCAGGAGCTTCTTTGGGGAAGGGATATATTAATTTTTTTAAATACACTGCATTTATGTCAATCTATCATCAAACTTTGTGTCTCCAAAGCCTCTGATATATTTTAAATCTCCTAATAAAAATATAGAAGTCATTGATCTGTATTTCACAGGTAAAGTGAGATAGGAGATTGATTAATGTGTGCCACATGTAAGCACTTTAATCAATGACCAATGCATTGTAGCATAAAATATGATAGTCTACTACCTCAGAGACATCTGTGTTCAGTATGTGAAGTTGGTGACATGAGCCAGATGTGGTGGTGAGTGCCTATCATTCCAGCTCCTGGGAGGCTGAGGCAAAAGGATCACCAGGAGTTAGATGTCTGTCTTGGCTACAAAGTGAGTTCAAGGCCAGCCTGCACTTCATAGCAAGACCCTGCCTCAAAAGATGAAAAGATAAGATAAGATAAAATAAGATAAGATAAGATAAGATAAGATGAGATGAGATAAGGTGAGATGAGATAGGATAAGATGATGTGAAGTAAATCAGAGTAAGATAGAACAAAATAAAATGTTGATGATATGTTTTAAGAATTTCATAACATAAAAAAAAAAAAAATAGCCTGTCCTACCAGCCCTGTCCCAGGAACTCACTGAGACTGCAATGAAGACTGGACATGGTGGCGCACACCTGTAATCCCAGCTCTTGGAAGGCTGAAAACAAGAGATTCACTGTGAGTCTTATTTGCATAGTGAGACCCTGTAGAACTTGTACTAAATCCGTAAGAAATAGAAAGAATGTATATATTTGAAGACTACTGATTGTGACAGACATTTTAGTGTTCTGATTTATTTATAAATTATCCATGTTATACAAATTCACTGTTAAATAAAATAAGTCAATATTAGTCAAAGTTTCAAACTTAATTACATGTGCCTAGAAATCCTAGTCAAGGGACATGTTTCAGTTTGTAAGCATTTTTAAAATTTCATAATTAAAGTTCAACATAGCTTCATATATGTTTTAATCTTCACATACTTAATATTTTGCCTGTGAAGTATTTACTGATTGGCTTATTTTATTGCAGTACCGAGCATGGAACTTGGGACCAAACTCCTGACTTTGCATTAGCCAAGTTGTCACTTAAGCTGCTGAGCTATCTCATCAGCAGCATTTCCAAATTTCTATTTTCTACATTTTTTTATTTGAAGCCAGCATATTTTAGTTTCAGTATGTTTTCTTTTATTGCAACGTTGAGGAGCTCCTTTTGTATAATTATTATTTTATTTTTGTCACATTATCTGGTTTATTACATGATTGCTATCTATATATTTGAAATCTCACAGGAAAACAAAATAATTTTCTATAGCATACACATGTATACCCTTTTAGATTTCAGGTACTGTTTAAAAACTGAGTCTAGGTCTTTAAGTTATGACCTATCATGTGGTGCTTATGAAGTAATTTTTAAGTATTATAGTTGATAAATATTTCAGCCAAATACCTAGAACAGCAATGACCAGCAAATAGGACTCTATATCACTACTCATCTGAAGAATAAAAATCAGTACCAATCATCCATCCACAAAGGATACTTAATTATTCATCAGAACCTGCAATAAATTTACCACATATCAGACAAATACTATTCTACCTTGTAAGTCAGAACAGAATTCACATCAAAGCTACATCAACATTAGAAATAAATACGGGGATTGGACCACTGATAAGGAGTTCTGAAGATTAAGTGCTGCTACAGGACTTCTGCTTTGGAATTCTGACTAGCTCTGAACAAATGATTAAGTTAACCACAATAGTTATATAGCAAAATTCTTCATAGTTGGGGAATGTAGTAAACATAAATCAGAGAGACCTGAATCTTTCATGAAATCCATGATTTTGAAAACATAATTAGAAGAAAATGCATGGACAGCTTTTCTGTGCTGTTTACAAGGTAGGTATTATGCACTTCATTGTACTGTCAAATAGATATTAAACTTGAACCATGATGACCTGTGAATATAACCTTAATTACAAATAGGGTCCTCAGAGAAATATTTAAGCTAAACTGGATTAAGATGAAACTTGAAGACACTTTGACTATGTCATTGGAAAAAGTCAGAGAATGTGAATGTAGAAAAACTCACAAGAAAGATATGGCGACCTGGACAAGACAGGAATGACTGAAGTCACCAAAAAATAAAGCAGACCATCTGGTTCCCTTCACATCTCTTTGATGAAAGCTACCTTGATTCTGAACGTCTAGCCTTCAGAATTATAGGAGTAAGTATTTTGTTCTTCAGAGCCCATAGCTAATAATGCTTTTGTTACAGAGAACCTAGAAATCAATATATCAATATAATTTTCTTCTTTTTACAAAATGCAGGTATGTTTACCTTCATATTCTTCTGCTTTGAAAATGTTCTAATAGCAAGAGAAATAAGTCTCGATGTTGATGTCTGAGAGAAATGATGGAGAGGAATCAGTGACCACCGGCGTACCTTCTAAACATGATTTTTTGTCCCTGTATATTTTATGAAATTTCTTATGACATTTTTTGTCTCTTGTTTTCTTCTACATCTTTTCTTCCAAATAATTACTATGAATACAACAATATACAATGAATTAATTATTGAAACAGTCATCCTCACCTTGAAACTGTTTCATTACTATTTTATCTTTTTTTTCCTCATGAAATGAATGAAAAAGAAAACTCTTTAGCTATTTAAAAGGTGAATAAAAACAATTGGATGTGTCTCATTATGGCAATTAAGTTCTAAATTAGGCTATTAATAATATATGTGATTACTTAAAGGAAAGATTTGCAAATTGTGGCCTATAGGTCTGCTCCTTGCCTGCTCCCGGTCACCGCAGCCAACCCATTTCCCATTAGGGGAGGCCCCAGCACAGGCAGCTAGGCCTACTCTGCTAATAAAGGACACACCTGTACTGTAGGTCACAAAGCACTAGCCCTTAGCATGATCTATCCTTGGCTTCTCTTCTGCTGCTGATCTCATACCTGCTTCCTCTCACTTCAGCCAAGCCTGTCCAACAAAAGCCTCTAAGCCTTTAGATGAAAAACTCAGCTCAATCAAATAAAGTCAGACTCCTCTGGGGTTACTCCTGAAGGTTCCCCCTTGAGCCTGGAAATTCAGGCTAGCCCTGTGTTCAGTGAGTGGACCATTATAATTTACCTAACAGTAGTCGAGTCCCATGGACATGACTCGGGTTTTCCAAGTGGCAAGTATGACCCTTACACAGCAGAATCATGATCACTTGGCCTCATATGTTGGTATGCCATTTCGTGCTACCCACTATCACAGAGTGCCTGCCTAAAGATCTGGAGTTGCTCCACATAAAGGAGTATTTTAATTAAGCATTTTCAATTGAACAACAACAAAACAAGTAAACTGTAACTCAGTACAAAGTTGGTGAAAGTATTTTCTTGTTTTGTATATCAATGCTGACTGAAAAATTGAATCAACATCATAAACTTAATTTTCTGTAATTATAAGGTATGTACATGGGCTAAAAATGTGAGAACATTCCACTGTGATAAGAATGTCTGCACTGAATAATCAGAACACTTTATTTTGTCCTCCGGAGCTCCAAAATTTCATGCTTCATATTACAAAGCAATTGTTTTATTGAGTAACACTGATTATGCATGATGATCTAAACGATATGGAATAAATTGTAGTACTCCTTAAGCAACCAAAAGAATACACTAGCTCTAGTCTCCAACTGAGTCATACCAGCTTTTCTTGTAAGTGCAATATATATCTGGTATCACAGTTTACCACCAAATTTTTAGCTAAAATTGAACTTCTTTAATTTTCCTAAAATCTATGGTATTGAATCTAAACCATTATCTTGCTATATGGTGAAGTATTAATCAGACTAAGAGATGAGAGAATTAGGGCAAAAACATTGATATGTGACAAGAAATAAATGAACAGTAACATTGTCCTGAACTTTAAAATTTGACTCCACTCTTTGATTCTACTCACATGAATATATGTTCAAGGCTGACCTTACCTGCTTAGGGTTTCCTATATGAATGAGACAGTTCTAAAGTTGTAGTATTAATGGTATGGGTTTCATAATTAAAGACAAAATACGTACATACATTATTTTTAATTATAGATATTATTTTTAAAGCCCCTGAAAACACAACCATTGAGGTATTCTTTTTTTTTTTAATATTGAGATGCAGGGACACTGCTTAGCACTTGTACTGTAATAAGTATGAAGCTGTGTAAATAAATTTGATTCTTTGGCAGTAATCTTTTCTATTTGAGCTGAGAAGATAAACTGAGGTGGAAATGGCTCGTGTTTTCATAAGAGCAGGAAGTTCAGTGGCTGTGTAGAAGAGATAGTCCTCCATGGGAAAATGCCCATGGTCTAACATGTTCAGGTTCAATGTTTCCCTCTGAACTGCAAGATGAAGCTTCCTAGATTGAGTAAAAGATTGGGCAGCAGTGTTTTCAAGTAGCATCACGGGCTGTGGTCCAATGTATAAGGGAAGAAGGATGGGCCAACGACTGCAAAACTGGGATGACTGGATTACAGAAGGAGTACCGCTGCAGTCAACTGTCTAGTTGATTGGCTTTGGGGATCCCTCGGGCCATCTGGAGGAGCACAATTCTGGCTGTGTCTTGGTGGGTCAGGGAGAGGCGTGCCCCTAAGGTCTCTCACTCTTCTCTTGCTCCTCTGCTCTGCTCTGCGATTGCTCCTGTACTCTGCTTCCCGCCTGGCATGACGTAAGTGAAGTGACTGCTCTGTGACAGTACAGAGGGTGCTAGCCCCGAACGATTTAAATCAAACCTCTCCTTTAAATTGTGAGCCTCTGGTATTTTTCCTACAGCAATGAAAAACCTGACAAATACAGAGAAACGTGCCCTTAAAGAAAAATAAAATAATAACATTTTTTTTTTTTTTTTTTTTTTTTTTTTTTTTGGTCTTTTTGAGACAGGGTCTCGCTATGCAGTTGAGGCTGGTCCTGAGCTCACTTTTGTAGCCCAGGCTGGTCTCGAACTCGCACCAATCCTCCTGCCTAAGAATAACATTTGTTTAAAGGACTTAAAATACTTATTCACATCACCTGATGTTATATACTGCAAATGAGTAAAACAGAGATACAGATACATAAAAATTGCCAAGGGCAGGCATTAAGTATAGGAAGAAAGGCACTGAACTGGTTGGACAGGATTCCTGCTAAAACGTGACACAGTAAAAATTAACATGGAAACCAAAGCATGAATACTAATTGAAAAGTGATCGCCAAGGGTCTAAATGAGATTTGGTTCCATTGAGACATTTTACTAATGGGTAGGGAAAACTGAAAAGTCTTACAGTGGTGAACATATTTATTACTTAGTCAATGACAGATACTATTAAGTACATAGGGGCTGGAGAGATAGCTCAGCTGTGTAAGCGCCTGCCTGGCAAGTGGAAGAACCTGAGCTTGGTCTCAGGTACCACATGCCATGGAGGTCCACGGACAAGCCAGCCACTAAAAGCAGGCATAGTGACACACAGGGAGGCTGACGCAGCAGGATCTCTAGGAGTCCAAGCTGCATAACAGGACTCTATAACAAACAAACAAACAAACAAACAAATAAATAAATAGTAATAATGTGCATAACTTTTATTATGTAACCACAGTTATACATATATAAAATATTTCATGTACTAATAACATTAGTATTGCAGATAGCAAATAAAAATCAGATTTGTTTCAGGGCTATGTCTGGCAATAGGTATTTTTGGAATGATACTCATAGACTCCTCCAAAACTTGCACAATTAACACTTTTTAAATATTATATGTCAAGTACTATATTGCTGATAAGAAATTGAAAAACAAAAAATGAAAACAATATGTTATCTTTATGGAATACATTTTCATATATTTTGAGTATACAAGTGATAATTGACATGTACTGTGTTTTCATATTCTGCTGAAAATACTCTTCCTCACTAAGGCCTTAAAATGCTCATCCTCATTTTGGGCACACTTATTCCAACATGCTTTCTGCTGTCCTTAAATATTTTGTCAGTCTTTTTTTTTTTTAACTTTAGAGTCACGTGGTAAAATATGCTGACTACTTGTGCTAGCTGTCCTCATACTGAGAATCAGCTTAAGCATCCTGAGCGGCCTCCTTTGCCTTTCTCACAGGCTGTGGCGCTGAAATAAAGACCCTAAAAGAGAAGCATTTTGAGGAAAATGAGGACACCAAAACATGAAAGACATGAAAGAGGACGCCAACAGCTGCATCAGTAAGTGGCAAGGAAGAAGCGAAATGTGTTCAAAGAAACAAGGAGTATTTTGAAACTGATTCATGGTAATGTGTCTTTTACTGCCGGAAAAAAAAAAAAAAAATCACCTTGCTGGAGCTTTAGATTACATAATGGCTACAGTCCTGACATGGATTTGACCAGTGATCAGTCTGAGGACTTATCCTAATTGCTCTCTTCATCCTGGCTCTTCACCTTATCTTTCTTCCTCCCCCGTCTGTGTCCCCTCCCACCATCTCCCGATCCCCTTACAAATCTGCAACTGTGATTTCTTTCCATGCTGTTCGTTCATGTTTTGCAGCACTGTGTTTAGTTCTCTTTGCTTCTCGTTAACGTTGATAGCTTTGGTTGTCTGGCCTGATGCCTTATTTGTATCTCCTGTGAGTTAACCAAGTGCCTTATTGATCTCTTTTTATTATCATCCCTGATGTCATTTTAAACAATTAAGGTGCATGGCTTTGGATTTCCTCCCTTCAGTGGCCCATGGACTAGCACTAGAGGAGATTTTGGGGACACTTTGCGGTTATTTTTTCCAAGTTTCTATTTTCCTGGTCATTTATTTGTTTTTGTGCTAGGGATGTGGGTTTGTCTCTAACAACGTTTTTGTTTCCCCGATGGATACCACTTTAGCTGTTGCCTACAGTCCTGTATTGTCTTCTGTATCCTGTTAATTATCACCTTTCTTCAACTTGCCTACCTCCATGAGCTGTGAAGGGAGATTGCCATACATTTGGTCCTCTAACCACTTATCCAGGAATATCCATCATATAATTAATGAACTCAAGGCAGTCCACGTCTTGTCTCCAAGAGAACCACTAAATTATGAGAGCTGTGTCACAAATAGCTTAAATTTTAGCATCAGTTATAAATAGCAGTATTTTTTTTTTAGATTTTTTTTATTTTTTATTTTAGCTTTTTTCTTGTTTCAGAACTTTTCTTTGTTTATTTATTTATTTTTATGACTGGCTCAGCCTGCCCTGGGGGCAGGGCTGGCACAGCACATAGTGCTGGGGATCAAACCGCGGTCCCTGCAGCCACCTAAGCTTTCCTAAGCAGGCGCTTTAGACCACTGAGCCATCCTGCCGGGTCCCCAGAAATAGCAGTATTGAAAAACCCAAAGGAACATAATGTATCAAATTTAATCACAGGAAACAGCTCTATAATCATGGTATGAACCCCACAAGAAACCAAATATTGACATACTATTGATATACAGTAAATATACTAAATGAATCACTATAGCTCTACTAAGGATAGAAGAATTTTAATCGCAAATAGTGTAAATTTAAGTAGCTGTCTAAAGATTAATAAAGCTTAGCAGTTAGATAGTGGGAAAATAGAGAATAATAAAACAAAGTTTCAGATTGCTGATAGCTTCAGGGCAGTATCAAGGGACCTGTACGTTTAAAAAAAAAAAAAGTAAATAATCATGATCTTTTATTTTCCTGTCATACATCCTAAATTTTTTCTTCGTTTTTTTTTTTTTTTTTTTTTTTTTTTGTGGGACCAGGGTTCGAACTCACGACCTTGCACTTGCCCAGCAGGCACTTGTGCCTCAGAGCTATCTCCCCAGCCCCATTTCTTCGGTTTTGTTTTTGAGAATATATTTGTGTTTACTCAAAATAAAACCAGAGTACCGCCTCCAAAGCACACTAAAACAGTGACTGAGACTTGGCGTGGTGGTGTGAGCCTGTAATCCCAGCACTTGGCAGGTTTAAAGAGGAGAGCCACTATGAGTTGGGTCTTTGTAGTGAGACCCTATAGACACTGTATTAAATACGTTTAAAAAAAATGAGAGAAGTTTCGCAGATCCTGAGAAAGTCATTAAACTGACACAGAATCGCCATTAGAAAAAAGGCACTTTTGCCATTCCCATATATCAGATGTTATCATCTATGAGTTACTGAGGATAATTTGAATTTTATTTTACTCTCATCGCCTCTCAACTTTCCATAGTAGCTGATCATCTTGGAAAATATATTCTTCAAATAATATGTTCTTTAGATTTTACTGGGTGGTCAGTTCATTTATGTTATTTCATATTTCTGTTGTAATACTAAATAGCTCATGAATTTCAGAAATGATCATAACAAACAATGCAAAAATGCTTTAATAAAACATAAGCATATGTCTTAATCCAAATTTTTATCTGATGTTTTAACATATTTGATGTGGTTTATGAATGTTTTTTCCAAATTTTCAAAATTTTCTTAAACCAGTTGTGTACAATTGTATAAATTCATCAGTTTTACTTTTTTGCTTTATTAATTAAAGAGAAGCTTAAGAAATGCCTCATAATTTTTCCTCATTTAAGTATCCCATAAAATAGATTTTACCTTTCAAATATAGCAATATATTATTTGAAAATTCTCATCAAGACAAGAGAATTCTCTCTTGTAGACAACATGGAAAGATATTGAACAGTCAACTTATTTTTATGGGTACCCATCAATTCCATTTTCATGTTAAAGACAGTGAAATCATATAAATATACTTGGTACTTAAACATGATCTGCAGTCTAGAGGGCCTGTGCATCATTTTTGTAATATTTAAAATAATACCAACTGTTTTTTATGTGATCAGGAAATCTTCCAATAGTGTAGTGGAATAGATACAAAAAATCATTTAGTTTTCCTCAATTACAGATAAAGTTTTAGAATTGTGTTCTTGACTATCTCTTGATATGAATGCTTATTTTCTTTTGAGTCAAAGAGAACTAAGTTTTGAAACACTGAGTGATTTTCCACCTAGTTACTTATAAAAATTTAATGCATCTTCAGAGTGAGTACATAGTCTTACTCACTCTGCAACATTACAAATGACACATTCCTTCACATTTCTCCCATTGGAAAACTGGACTCACATCACTACACTTTATAACAAGGCCAATATCATGGCTGCTTTGCACAACAGAATATTAGGGAGGATTTCTGGGTCCCATTTGTCTGGGTCTAATATTTAAAGAAGTGAAAGCCGAATGTCACCTAGAACAAATTACTTGTTACACTCCCTTTCAAAGTTCACTTACCATATTGCAAGAAGTAAAACAATTACACAAATGATCTCAGGTGTTTGGCAGACAAACTGGAAGAACTACTACATGGTAATGAGTATCAATGGCGACCATATGTGTCTGTTGGCTTCAACGACCATCTGGGAAAGGCCTTGAGATGAGTAAAGTATTTAACCCTAAACACATGATGTAACACATCGCTGAGGGAGAACACGATGATTTCCTTTCACTGAACCCACAACACAATAAAATAGATTAATTATTTCCTCAAGGTGCTGGGGTTTTGTTGTGACTTGCTAACTGAAGTAGTTATCCCAAATGATTTCTTCCTACTTTGAACCATTCCATTTGAAGACCTCACTATGTTGACAAAATCATGAAATGTATCACAACAACACAGATATAGAAAGAGCTTTTGTTTCCTTATTTAATTGAATTCTACTAGGTCCTGGGACAATGGCCATGCTATGTATCAATTTTCCATGTATGAGCAATTTATTTCTATCCATTTCATTCAGGAAAATACCCAGAGTCAGATGATCTTTTCTCAGACTTATCTTTGTATTAACAGCATGATTTCCCTGGAGATTCTCATATGGTTCATTAGAGACTGAGGTGTGCAAGAGCATATTAGAGTAGAGCAATTGGGCTGGGGAGATAGCTCTGTGGCACAAGTGCCTGCCTGGCAAGTGCAAAGTCATGAGTTCAATCCCAAGTCCTGAAAAAAAAAAAAAGTAGAGTAGAGCAATTGGGTAGTGCAAGTACTCTGAAATGGGAGAAACAAGCATAACCAAGAATAGAGAAGGAATCAGAAGAAAAAGTTCACTAGATCAAATCAGATTCCAGTATTGTTGAGAAAGGGAAGTAGAGACACAGCTGGTCTACAGCTCACCCTGAAAAGAGTTTCCAGCAAATGTACCATCTGGTGTTTTTCTAATACCCTGAAAGACAGACAGTGCCACAGATGCAACAGATGCCAGACTCCTGGGACTGACTTTATAAATTCTTTCACCTCCTAAATGGAAGAGGAAAACCAGCCCTGGATATAAATCTAATTGGGGCCTCAGGAAACTGTGGATTGAACCTGGTGAAACATGGAGAAAACATTCAGAGCCCAAACACAAAAACAGATCATCGTCCCTGCCCACTCTTCCAAATAAATACTAGGAAGCTCTGTGCCCCTGATGTGTCCTTCCTACAGTCTAACATGCAGTGTTGGCAAGTGAAGGCCCCTACCCTAAGAAGAGAGCAAGTGAATACCATGAGCCATGAGCAATGAAGAACTCAGTGGTGGGGAGATGAGGACTGCATTTCAAAAGACATGGTGGAGATAATTTGATAGACAAGAGACAGACCAGAGGAATTTCTCTTTTGTTCTTTCAGATAACAGGGAGATCTGAGGAAATGTGGCACCCAGCCTGCTATCAACCATCATGCCCTGCGAACGGAGAGAATGTGGAACACTTTTACACCTGTATTGAATGCATAGCTGCCTTAAGATCTGCAGATAGGGATCCATAGACTCCATCCTGGTAAATACAAGGGAGAAAGTTACTAATGATAACACCAAAAGAAAAACTCATAGTGGGAAGCCACTGCTATGCTCATTACAAAAACAAACAAACAAAAAAAAGGACTCAACAACAACAAAAAACTAAGGAAATAAAATAGCTGATGTTTTAATGACCATAGAAGCAAAAATCCTCAACAGAATTGTGGTAAACAGAATGGAACAAATCATCAAAACTATTATGCATCAGGACTCAGTAAACTTCATGTCAAAATTTCAAGAATGTTTTATCATGTGCAAATCAATAAATGTAATATATCATATATAACCTAAGGGCCAAAAATTATATGATCTTCTCAACACCTGCAGAAGCCTTGATAATATCCGAAGTATGCTGAACATAAAAGTCAGATTAAGGCCAATAGGCACAAATCTATTATTACAATCATATTAAATAGGGAAAAACTATATGGTCTCCCTCTAAAACCCAAAAATAAGATAAAGATGTTCACTATCACTGCTACAGTTCATAACAGTCAAACATTAATTGAAGAAATCAGGACAGAATAAGAAATAAAAGGGATTTGTATAGAAAAGGAAGAAAATAGTCAATATAACACTATTTTGTAGATGTCATGTTTGTGTACATAGCTGTTTCAAAGGATCTCACCAGAAGAATACTAGAAATCATGACCAAATTCAATAGTTATTATAATTACAATATAACAGCAAGACACAAAACTTAACAATGGTTCAGTGCACTTGTAATGAATTCATTGATGAGAAATTGAGAAAACAACACTGATAATAGGAGCATCAAGAAAAGTAAATATTTAGGAATTATTCTAAGGATAAAAAAGACCTCTACAATGAAAACATAAACCAAGGATGACATCAGAAGATTGAAAGGTATACCATGTTCCTTGATAGGCATATCCAATGATGTCACATGATCCATATTATCAAAAATAGTATATAAATTAGATATTTTTTTAATCAAAATGTCAATAAAACTGATCAAAGAAATAGAGAAAACTACTGTAAAACTGGTATGGATCCAAAATACAGTCAGAATAGTGAAAGCAATACTTGGCAAGAAGAGCAGCCAGGAAATACTGCAGTCCCAAATTTCATTATTTAAGATAAGGCTATTCTCTGTGTGATTGTGTGATTTAAAAAAAATAACTAAATTTATTAGCAAATTTTATCAATGTCCAATGATCACATAAATGTACCATATCACAAGAATCATAATCATGTTCATTAACAGAATTTGTACCTAAACATGATAAAACACGACTCTTATTTCCCATTCGCCTTCTCCTCCATTAAACCCTTTTCCTCTATTTACAAAAGTTTTGTTTACAATTTTCCATTCTTTCCCAATAATTTTCCTTATCCTTTCCTTCCTTTTCCCTGTTCCACCTTTAGTTACCCTTCCTCTGAGCATTTACTTCTGTTTCACAATATCTTTTGTAAATTATCATTGCTTTTTATACTTTTAGTTTCTCACATTAGAGAAACAAAGCAGTGTTTATCCATATTTCTGATTTATTTCAATTAAAGATATGACCTCAAGGTACATCCATTTAATGATGATTGTCTTAAGCTTATCTTTTTAATGGCAGACTAGTATACCATTGTATATTAAAAAGACTTTATCTGTTTTTCAGTTGATAGACATTTACGCTGTTTCCAAGATTTAGCTATTACAAACTATATGACATTCATAGTTTGAAAGTAAAAAGATGGAAAACAATGCTACATGCCCCAGCACCTCAGAAAATAGAAGGGTAACAATTATGTTTTCAAATAGTCTGAACTTCCAATAGAGAATGTTCGAATGAAATAAAGAAAGCCACTACAGACTGGTTAGGAGAAAAAAATCAAGATGAAGAGGTAACACCCATAAATATGTACAACCCAAGATAGGAACAGTTATATAAGACAATTCTTAATGGACATGAAAAATCTAATACGCAATACCACAACCTTAATGGGAGACCTTAACACTCCTTTATCACAAAAAAAGATAAGTCAAGCAAACAAAAAAAAAATTAGGATATAAGTAGTAGACCTGAACCAGAACATTGAACAACTGGACTTGGTGGACATATACAGAGTGTTCCACCCAACAACTTCTGAATACACATTTTCGTAAGCTCTCACAAGTCATTTATTTTAAATAGATCACATTCTAGTCCTAAGGTCATGGTTAAGTATTTGGAAGGAAACAGAAGTTATCCCATGCATATTATATGAACACAGTGCAAAGAAAGTGAAAATAAATGACAAAAGAATCCACAAGAACCACAGAAATACGTGGAAGATAAAAGCACCCTCTTTAACAATCACTGGGTTACAGATGAAATTAAACAAGAAATTAAAAAATATTTAGAATTTAATGAAAATTCAAATACAATCTACCAGTATTTATGGGATGCTATGAAAACAGTTCTTATACTGAGGATTATAGATCTAAACTCACATATTAACAAAACAGAATGGGAACACATAAATAGTCTAGCACTTCACCTCAATCATCTAGAAAAGGTAGTGCAAACCAAGCCTAAAGCCCAAAGACTTTAGGAAATTATAAAGTTTAGAGTAGAAATTAATTCAATTGAGAGAAAGAAAATAATGTAAATAATTAATGAATCCAAAAACTGGTTCTTTCAAAGATTAGATAAAATTGATAAGCCTCTAGCTAGCCTCATCAAAAAGAAGACAGAAAAGACTCAAATTCAAGCAATATGTAATTAAAAAGAAGTTACCACAGACCCAGTGGAGATTGCCAAGATCATTCACAACTACTTTGAGAATCTATACTGTCACAGAACTGAAGACAGAGATGAAATGGACAGATCCTTAGAACGGTAAAATATACCAAAAATGAATACAGAAGATATAAGAACTCTCAATTATCCAATAGGTACCAATTAAATACAAAATGTAATAAAAATCCTCCTTAGAAATAAAAGTCCATATGATGATGGATTCACTGCTGAATTCTACAAGAAATTTATAGAACATGTACGCCAAATTCTCCTCAACCTCTTCAATGCAATTGAAAAAGAAGCTATCCTCTCAAAAGCATTTCTGTAGGTATTATACTCATACTAAAATAAGAGAAAGATGGCACTAAAAAAATAGAACAGCAGGCCAATCGCTGTCATGAACACAGATGCAGAAATCCTCAATAAAATAATCACAAATAGAACACAGCACATCATTAAGAAGATCATACACAATGATCAGGTAGGATTTATCCCAGGAATACAAGGATGATTCAACATATGTAAATCTTTAAAGGTAATACATTATATCAATAGAGCCAAATTCAAAAACAACATTGTAATTTCAACTGATGCAAAAAAAGTCTTTGGACAAAGTCCCACACTCATTCATGTTCAAGGTACTACAGAATATTGGAATAGATGGTCTTAATCATAATTTGGTAAAACCTACCTGTTGTATGTTGTGATCTGGATCTGAAAGAAATGACTAGAAGATCCAATGAATGTAGCTTCAGAGGTCTCACTGAGATCTGTCTCTCTTGAAGTGAACCCAGAACTCCAGAAGCATCTCCTCTTTATTTAGGTCTTACCACAGAAAGGTTGCCAGGAGAAGAAGAGATAATCACCAACTACTCAAGTATGGGCGGAGACAACAACTAGGATAAGCTGTTACACCAATGTCTAAGTAATGGTGGAGACTTCAATTAGGATAAGCTGTTACACCAATGTCTCAATTAAGGGCGGAGACATCAATTAGGATAAGCTGTTACACCAATGTCTCAATTAAGGGCGGAGACATCAATTAGGATAAGCTGTTACACCAATGTCTCAATTAAGGGCGGAGACATCAATTAGGATAAGCTGTTACACCAATGTCTCAATTAAGGGCAGAGACATCAATTAGGATAAGCTATTACACCAATGTCTCAAGTAATGGTGGAGAGTTCAATTAGGATAAGCTGTTACTGCCTTTTTAAATCCTAGTTTTCTGAAATCCGTAAGTGACAGATTACAACCTGCTCTAAGGTTTGTTTATTGTTCTTTGCTTCTTTAGGATGCTAGTTTCTTATCTCTACAGCCGTCTATGACAATTGAATAGCTAACATAATTAAAAATTGGGGAAACTGAAGTATTTCACTCTGAAATCTCATACAAGACAAGGATATACTCTGTCAATATCCCTATTGAATACAGATGGATGCATTAGCTAAAGCCACTAGACTTGAGAGAGAAATAAAATGAACAGGAATAAAAAAAGAAGTTAAACTGTCATTATTTACAGATGACATGATACTCTACTCCAAAGACCCCAAAAAATACCAAGAAACTACAAATAATACACAAATTCAGTAGCATAGCAGGATACAATATGAACACCCAAAAATCAATAGCATTCCTCTATACAGATAACAAATACATAGATATTAGAAAAATAATACTTTATACAATAGCACTGCAGAAAATGAAATACTTAGAAATTAATCTAAGTAAAGAAGTGAAAGGTCTGTTCAATGAAACATCCAGTACACTGTAAAATAAGACCATAAAGGATAACAGAAAATGGAAAGATGTTCCCTGTTCCAGGATAGGAAGAACCAACATTGTGAAGATGGACATACTCCCAAAAACGTTATACAGATTTAATGCAACCCTTATCAAAATAGCATTAACATACCTCACAGACCAGGAGAAATCCTTCCTAAAATTTATTTGGAACTAGAAATTACCTACAAGAGCAAAGAAAATCCTAGACAACAGAGATAAGTCAGGAGGCATTACAATTCCTGACTTAAAATTATACTACAAAGCTACAGTGATAAAATCAGCATGATCTTGGTGAAAACTAGACCGGAGGATCACTGGAATAGATTAGAAAGATGAAGAAGCAAATTCAAACACACTCAATTAACTTATATTAGCAAAAGCGGCCAAAACATGTTTACTGGAAGAAAGACAGCCTCTTTAACAAATAGTTCTGGAAAAACTGGCTCTCCACATGCAAAAAATTAAAACTTGATTCAGTTTTATCAGTTTATCACCATGTACTAAGCAAACATCAAAACTTATTCAAGATCTAAATATTAAAACAGAAACACTACATCTCCTGCGAGAGAAAGGAGGAAATCTCAAAGATATCGGGGTAGGCAAAGATTTCATGAACAAAAATCAAATTTTGTATGTGTAACACACTAAAGAATCAACAATTGGGATCTCTTTTAGCTAAGAAGTTTTTGCAGTTCAAAAGGAATTACCAACAGAGTAAAGAGACAGTCCACAAATTAAAAAAAATCTTACCTAATAAATATTCACACAAAGGTCGTCTATCTAGAATTTATAAAGAATTAACAAACATGAGGGTCCCAAAATTCAAAGACCCAAGAGAGAAATGAGCATCCAAGATGAACACACACTTATCAGAGGAAGAAATACTAGAAGAATATAAATACATGAGCAAATGCTCCACATCACTAGCCATTCGTGAAATGCAAATCAAAACAACACTTAGATACCATCTCACCTCAGAAAGAATGGCTATCATAAAGAAATCAAGCAACAACAAATGTTGGAGAGGCTGTGGGGGAAAGGAACCCTTCTCCACTGCTGGTGGGAATGCAGGCTAGTGTAACCATTATGGCAAGCAGTGTGCAGATTCCTTTAAACCTAGAACTGGAAATCCCATTCAATCAAGCTATTCCCTACTGGAAACTTTCCCAGAAGAACTGAAGACATCATATCGTAGTGATGTTTGTGCATCTATGTTTATAGCAGCACAATTTGTGATAGTCAAACCTTGGAAATCACCAAAATATCCATCACCTGATGAATGGTTGAAAAAGCTGTGGTGGTTTTATACATTGGAATATTACTCAGCTATAAAGATGATAAACTCGAAGCCCTCATGTATAAGTGCATGTATCTTGAACATATAATCATAAGTGAAATACGCCAGACTTACAGGCTTTCACAGCGAGCAAACTCATGAAACAATGGTCATGAGTCATCCAGATGGCTGATACTGACAAATGTTCTACAAAATGCTGTACATGGTTTCAAGGTAAATCCTGAGGCCATGTAACCAACCTGGTCAGATATGACCCCCGGGTGCTGAGGAGGTTGCTATTTAATTTCCATGTGTTTATGAGTTTTTTGTGGTTTCTTTTGTCATTGATTTACAGTTTGGTTCCCCTAGGGTCAGATAATATGCATGGGCTAATTACAGTTCTTTTGTATTTTCTTAAACATCTTCTATGATATAGTATGTAGTCTATTTGGAATAATAACTCATGTTAAGGTGAAAGAAGTGTGTATTCAGATGTTGTTAGAGGGATCACTGTCAAAGTCTTCTATGTTCAAATGTTTGGATCAATTCTGCTACATCGCTGCTATATATATATATATATATATATATTTTTTTTTTTTTTGTCTGCTTGACCTATCTTTTTGAGATGAGGGATTGTTAAGGTCCTCTGCTAAGATTGACATATTGTTTATTAGATTTTTAAAACGCTTTAAATTTTGTCCTATACAATTGATTACTCTCATATTGGATGACACTTATTCATGATATTTATATTGTGCTCTTGAAATTTCCCCCCTAACAACCACGTATCAATCTTTACCTCATTTAATCATTCTTAGTTTAAAGTTTATAATTTTGTGAATAGAATAACTGCCCTTGCTTTGCTGAGTTCCAGGTACTTAGAATGCTGGTTTTCATCCTTTTACTCTCAGGTTATGAATTTCTTTTTGAGTTAAATGTGTTTCTTGTATACAGAGCATAGTTTGATTCTGTTTCTTGATCCACTCTACCAGTCTATTTCTTTTAATTAATGAATTGAGGCCATTTACATGGGAAGTTAACATTGTTGTGCATTAGCTTATCTTTTTCATGCTATTTTCCTGCTGTTGTTTCCCTTGTTTTCCTGTGTCGCCTTCTCGCCTGGTTTGGTGGTCTGCTTCCGTTGTTGCTCTTGGAGTTGTGCTCCTTTTAATCTCTTTCTTGAATACCCATCTGTGTAAGGGTGGTTTTGCAGTCATGACTTTTTCTTGTTCTTTTTCATGGAAGTATTTTACTTCTCCATGTATTTTGAAAGATAGTTTTCCAGCGTACATCAATTTAGGCTGGAATTTGTTTTCTTGTAGGACTTGAAATACTTAATTCCATGCTCCTCTTACCTTGTTGGTATATGGTGAGAAATCTGTATTGCTTTCCTTTAAATGTGATCTGTTTCTTTTCTCCAATGGATTTAAGTATATTGTTCTTAAACTTAATTTCTCAAAACTGCATTACTTAGGTACGTACAGCAATTTTTTTTCCATTGGGTTTATCATTTATATATTTATTTATTTATTTACCCAAGTGATGTTTGCTGAGCTGGTTTCCTCTTTGCCCTCCTGGATTTGTTTCTTTATGTCAGTTTTAGTCATTTCACAGACTTCAGATGTGTGCTTTCCAATTTCTTCTGCGTTGATATCTCCTTGACCTTTTCCATGTGGACTGGGGGGTCAAAGATTGCATTTTGCTCCTTTATGTTGTTAATTTATATTTCAGAAAGCAACTTGTTTATTTTGATTTCTATTTTCACCCTTGTGCATTTTGATAGTAGGTAGCTACATTACTAGTATAATAACCATTTGAAGAAGAGTCTGTTCTTCAGGGATAGCTCCTATGTGCTAGAGATTCTTGGTTTATACCTCTCCTAAGATCCTGCCTGGTCGATTAGTTGAGAGTGGGATGTTGGTTCTCATTTGATGCTGTCCTCTACCTTTACATGTGGTGCTTTTGTGAGATTATTACTCAATGCTTCTCAATATTTTTGTGCAAGAGAACGATTACTTAAAACATATAATATCCTAGCTACAGTATTACAATTATCAACAAGAATAACATAAAACAAAACTCAGAAATTGACAAAGTATAGTAACTATTGGTTTTGCACGTTAGACCATAGGAGCAAAGTCTATAGTTATAAAATGAAACAAATCATTAATCAATAGTTTGTATGAAAAACATTTTTCCATCTCTGAGTGGATTTACCTATTGTCCCTCTGGCCAGGCCTATTGCCAGGAGCCTGGTGCTTTACTCAATATAGTGCAATCAACCAGCCAGCTGGATTCCCCTGGCCAAGCTCAGTACCCAGAGTTCTGGGCACCTCTATACTAGTCTCCTTTCCTCCTGATTTTCTTATATTCTGTATTTAATTTGTTTTTCTTTGTTAGCATTTAAATTGATCAACGTGTGACTGAGGCTCAGTCACTGACATTTCTTTTCAATTTGTGAAGAACTTAATATCAAGGCAATACATAGGGGCTGTAGGGATCCAACACATTACTGGGAGAACCTAGCTAACCCAGTTGTTTTCCTCCTTTTCCCCTGTTTGGAATCAGAAGGTGTGAACTGTTACCTGTCTTTTCAATACCATTTGTATTTCAGTTCTGTTCTATTTGCAGTATCGTAGCAAATTCTAGCTTCGTTCAGATAGGATAAAATAAATTATAATGATACACTAATTCCTCACAAGGGTTGTCTATGTGACTCTAGTTGCGTATTTATATTAAATTATATATCTATCTATATCTATATCTATATCTATATATCTATATATCTATATCTATATCTATATCTATCTATCTATCTATATCTATCTATCTATCTATCTATATCTCTATCTATCTATCTATCTATCTATCTATCTATATTCTCCAGGCAACAAAGTGTGTGTTTATCAAGTTTTCTTTCTTAAACACATAAAGTTCTAATGTCGAAAGTTAAGAGTTTTATTTATCAAAATAGGCTGAATAAAGGCCATTAAAACATCCCTCCCAGTATCAAACCCTGTTATTCTAAATGAATTTTTTAATTGAAGGGAAATTTAAGCTATTACTTAAATAGATACTTTAGAATGTTAAAGAACATCATAGTCACCCTATAATAACAAAACGTATTTTACTTTGAGTATTGCATGCATTTGTTTTTGCTTGTACTTAAAATAATTTTTATAGCAGCCATCTTTGGATCAACTAAAGGATCTGATGTGAATTGTACCATAAGAAGGACAAAACTATTTTACTCCATTCTAATTGATCTCATTCTTGTCTCTGATGTATCAAATACTTCTCAAATGTGAACTTTTTTCATGCAAATTTCAGTCTTTTCTGTCTATGCAATTCCTCTAAACTCATCTGGCAATACCTTTTCTCATATGATTTCTTTCATGGCTAGAACTGGGACTTTGTAGTCAGAATTCATTTGGCTATTTAAAGATTGTCACAAGTCTGCTCTTTCTAAGACACCAAATAGAATGCAAGAGCAAGGAAAAGAGACATATAAGCAATTTGTATTGTTTGTTTTCTATGTGCCAAGTTTAAGAGGATTATTGGAAAGCTGTCTACGCAGTTAGGACAAAACAGAACATGATACTGGGTAAAAAATAGGAGTTAGTGATTGAAATTTTAGGTAAAGTAAAAAAAGGAGCCTTTTTTAGGAGCTTTTTTTTAACCTGTAAGTCTCCACAAGTTTTACAGGATTTATGATAATCTCTGAGCCGAAGGATCTAAATATACACTTTAAGAAATGTGAAATTTTGCTGTTTTCTCTATTTTAAGGCATTTTGATGATGCATCTTTGAAAATTTGTTTAAGTATAAGCCATTCTGATCTCTGACCTGGAAGATCTGACTTTGACAATTATGATATTTGTTATGCACACTAAGAATCCTTCATTATCTTATGAAAGTTTTTATACAGTCCTCCAACTGCTCACTGTTTTAGAGAAAATACTTTTACCCAGTTCAATTTGTATTTAACAGATTATACTGTCTTCAGGAGGTGAATACTTCAGTTTTAGACAATATCAATTTCGTACAATATTTTTCCATTAGGTTAATTGAAAGGTGTTATCTTTTATCACAGGTGTTATCTGTGAAATTTAAAAGATTATTTCACACAGTACTATTTTTCTCAGTACTGAGAATTTAACCCAGGAGCTTCACGCTAAGATACACCCCCAGTACTTTATAATTTCTTTCTCTTTTTTTTTTTTTTTAAGTTTGAGACATAGTTTTCTTATGGTACTAAGCTTTTCAGCATGGACTTAATCTTGAGGTCTCCTTATATGAACCCTTCAGTGCTGAGATGATAGGTTACAATGTTTTACTGCATATAAAATCTTTTTGATTTTGCTTTGTCATTATCTCATCTAGTGTCTCATATATTGAGGGCGACTTAATATTTCTCTATGTATAATCTTTTATTTATTTATTTCCTGCAGTGTCTCAGACTTGTAGAGATTCTGCTGATTCAGCCTCACTAGCACTGCAATTACAGGCATGTGCCACCACGTCCTGTTCCAGTGGCTGGTACAGCAAGTGGTACCTGGGAGCAAACCTGGGTACTTGGCCCTGCTAGGAAGGCTCTTAGACCACTGAGGTATCTTTCCAGTTCTGACGTATATGTTTTATTAAGCTACTGCCTATCTATTTCTAAGAAGGTTTAAATATTTCCAGTTAGATTCTGACTTTCATTTCAAATGGCAAAAATAAAAATTCATGGATGTCAAGAAGGGATACCCACACACACACTGTCAAGAAGGGATATATATATATATATATATATATATATATATATATATATACATATACCCACACACACACTGTATAGCTTGGATAATTGTATTGATTATTTCTGCTGGTCTATTGAGAAGTGCAGTTAATGCTCATTTCTTCTGTCTCTTCTTTTTATATTTTATAATTTTTGAGTAATCTTGCATGCTTACATCAGGTAATTGGAACACCTAATTTCAACACAATTATATGCCATATACAACTGTTGAATTCCTCTCATTATGTTTAGTGAAATTCTGTCTTTTTAATGTCTTTTTTTAACTAGAAAAAAAAATTAAAATGTGTGGATATATGTGTTTGAGTATGGTAACGGGGATCTGAGCTAATAATTTCAATGAAGTAGTAGATATGTTTATTACTTTCCTCGCTATGCTGTACACATACTTCACAGTTTAAGGAAACACAAATATATTCCCTCACAACTAAAGAGACTAAAAGTCTCAAAGGGAGGTTACTCACAGGGCCATTCACTTTACAATGTACATAGGTAAGACTACCTTTTCTTTTCTTATTTCTTTATTTTTTCAGCTTTGGGTGACTACTGGGGACCAGGCTCTGTGACTTAAGCCCCATGTGATCTCAAGGCAGGTAGGACCTTGCTTCAGTAACAGGGAGACGTACAGAAGGGTGCTAAAGGCCCTGTTATGGGTGAAATGGTAATAGTCTACACTCTTGAGGCAAGATAGCCCTTGAACATATAGATATTTAGGATTAGAGAAAAACTTGTTCTTTATTAATTTTCCCTTTCTCACACACTTTCTATAGTTTCTGTTCCATGAAAAACATGCTACCTTCCCCATGCTTCTTGACACCCAATGAAATCAAACCAGCCTTGGGGGTAGTGGAGCCAGTCCATTAGGGATAAAGTCCTTCTGATCACACTCGTAGTACAACAAATTGTCATTTTATTTTTCTTTATTCCCCATAAACCCCAGTCCAAACATCTTAAGTTATGATCAGCCCTTGGGAACTGCCTGCAATCAGGCGCTTCTTGGTTCATAGACACACTGCTCCAACTCAGCCCTGAATATCACATGGTAGGGCCGGGGAGATCGCTCAGGGGCATAAGTGCCTGCCTGGCAAGTACAAGGTCCTGTGTTTGATACCTGGTCCCACAATAACAACAACAACAATAATAATATTGATAATATTAATAATATAATATAATATAATAATAATAAAATATCACATGATACCACTACATATTCAACTTTGTGCTTGTGTGAACATAACCTGTATTGGAATTCAAGCTCATCAAAAAACAGTGTCTCCCCAAATAGAGAAAACACAACTACAAAAATCTATGTAAAAATAAGATCGCATTCACAGATCTGACGGTATTGGAGTAAGTATATTTTGGAGGTGTGAATTCAACAAATGATACTGTGACAAAAAAAGAGGGAGGGAGTGCAAAAAATGAGTGAAAATGCAAGATCCCATGTAGTTCAAGTTGGTGTCAGAAGTTTTACATCTTCAGCTTTTTTTGTTGGGCATGTCTAGAATCTGAGAAATCATCTTGACCACTGAATATTTACAGTCTTGCAAGTCATTATTCAAGGTATTCAGGGGGCCATACACTTGCTGACAGTTGTAGTGGAAACTTCTTAGTCTCACATCTCAGTTCTTGGTGACTGACTGTCACAGCAACAGGGAGTCCTTTTATGAGAACAAAGAACATAAATTTCTACAGTGGGTGGTATTCTCTTAGGAGACTAGAATTCGAGCTTCTCCCGGCTTCAACCAGCAGCGTCATATTTAATTTATAAAATCCTGTTAATAAGTATTTGATAAGCAGTATACAATTTACAATGATTCTTTTCTAGAGGGGATATTTTATATTTTGAAAACCAAACTATATGCTGTAAGATCATTTCAAAAATATTAAATTCCATGATGCCTAAACCTATTATTTTATTACATTAACACAATGTACTTGAGAAGAACTTACAAAATAGGGAATCAATAGGAATCACCTGTAGTTCTCATGCATAAATATTGTCTCCATTGTATGACATGCAGTATCCCTTTGACAAAGTACACATAAAGTATTTATTTGAAATTATTTTTTTTCATTTCTGAAGCTAAATGTAAAATTTAAATTAACTCTCACATTATTTTACAGTCTTTACATCCATGTTGAGGAAGAAGTAGTAAACACTTGAAGAATAGTCTAAAGTTCAAATTTATGCAATATGTATTCTTTCACTTTTATTTTTTTCTATTTCAAGAGATTTATATCACACAATAGCAGTTATACTTTCATCACCAAATTAAGGTCAGACAATTGTATCTAATCTCAAATATTTTGGGTTTCTGTATTATATGACATTTACATGGTAAATCATTTTAAATTTAGTTAACTATATGCCATTCTATGTTGTCAGGCTCTTGTACAAAATGAAATTAACTTAAGCATTTTACATTGATCTTAGTTTCATGTTTATGAATATGTATATAGTATCATATTTGATAGGTGACATTTTGTCTTGGGCAGCTACTTTAAAATAAATATTCTCTTACTTTTTAAAATTTAACCTTATTTATGGTATTTGTATATTAGATTAGAATTTTAAGAAAAAATACAAAGTGATTCTCCTCCATGGTAATACTCATAAAACAACAGAATATAATTATGATTAGTTTATTGATATTTGTAAATCAGGATATAAAATATTTCCATAAATACAGTAATTGTTCATTTTGCCTTTTATAGCTATACTAAATTTTCTTTAATTTTTTTTTCCCAAATCGTATCCTATTCTTCTAACTACTAATCTGTTTTATACTTTTATTATGAGCACTATTGGCACTTATGTTTCTACAGTATTCATAAATTGAATTACAATTGGATAGTAGATAACTTTTCTCATGTCTTTATACATTATGCCTTCATAAACAAATATTATCATTTTGTTCACTGTCTATTTAGATCATGGCCAACCACTGATCCAGTTAGATATTGAACAATAGGCTAAATGGCTGCTTTAAAAGTGAAATTGTATATGGCTATCAATTGTTCCCTTACTACCCGCTTATGTAACATGAAATAAATATACCCTTTGCTCCATATGGAACATCTTACATAACATTTGTTAACTTATGAAATTATTCTCATAATATTTTAAAAAAATATTTGCACAAGTGTAGCACATTCAAATATTCCTAGATGAAAATGAGAATTGTGGTGGATTGGCAACTGGTGATAAACTTTTAACATTCATCCGACCTGAATTAGCATGGTGCTGGGTGTGCGAGGCTCGCCTGAGGACCGTTGCCAGCAGCATAAGAGGCAGAAAGAAGAGGCAGGAATTTCAAAGCCGTTAGCTTCTGGGGAGGCTTTTGCTGTTCGTGGCGGCTCTTGTCATGCTGGTTTTCCTATGAACTTGGATGTTTTCATCATGTATGTTGGAAATATTACACATATTACAAAAGAAGTGCTTCTGATAGTTTCTTCCACAGGACATGTATGAATTAATATATTGTCATAAAACCATAGAAGTCAAGATGTTTAAACTATCAAAAAACAGATAATGGGCAAAAAATAATTATATTTTCAGTGAAAATGTTGATTCTTAAAACCTGATGATTTTTCTGAGAAACCAATGCTGAGTATGGCCAGTAGCTGGACATTTTCCTTGAACGGTGAGGGATGAGCGGAACCGTAAAGTTGAACTGGGCATAAATGGCCTGGAATCCTGATGAATAATAAGGAACTGTGTTTATTCCAAAGAAAACGGCCTGCTCAGCGTTCCTTCTGCTTGATCTGCTGGGGTGATGAGGAGAGCCGCTCTGGCATGTGGCGTCACAGCAGGCGTCAACCAAACACAGCGCATCCTGCTCCTGCATTAAATATCACAGAAACCCTCTCCTACTTTCCATATGCACAGAACTGAATTCAGTTATGGATTACCTTCTGGAATATTGAGAATTGCATGCATAAATATATAAATATATGGAAAATTGGACTGTTTAATAAAATTATCAGCATGAATATGCACTGTGCTTCAAAATTTTTAAGTGACATTCTAATTTTTAATTTTTAAGGTAGGCAAATAATTCCTGATAAGTACTTTGAACTACCAACAAGATGTGTATTTGAGAACTTTTGTTTTCCAGATATGTTCAGCATACATGAAACATAAAAATGTTGACACTTTACTTAAGTAAAATTTAGTGAATTCAGAAAAACATACTTCTATTGTTTAGAAATAGCACAACGGTGTCAGAGATGCAGTACACTAGTTAATTGGAAATAACACTCAATTTCTATTGGTTTTTGTTTTAAAGAGGAAGACATGCCATCTTAGTATCAAAAACCTGGTAATGTAAGTACTATTGCTGCTATTTTTTTATAGTAAGAAGAGTCCTCTTTTGGACAATAAAGCTTGGAGACCTTTTTCAACTTCTAACGTTGACTCTGTACTTGGAAAATGTTAGGACAATGCCAGGAAACTATTTAAATTCTATCTCTGAATCAATACTGGTGTTTAATTTTTAAAACTATTCTTTGTAGAACATTGGGGTTTCAGTAGCTGTGGAAAAAAAAAAAAAAAAGAAAGCCTATGGGACTCTAGTCATTTCTGATCATTTATCTGTTACATATTTCCACAAGGAAAGTGTAAAAAAAAAGTCTGGAAGTGTGAGACTGCAAGTCTGTGATCACTGTTCCCAAGAGAGTTAAGTCCTTTTCTCACTGACATTTAGGCAACAGGATCTTGAATTTCTCTATTGAAAAAATGGCAAGCTCTTGATTGATGTAGAGTTGGCGATGTGGAAATTACTGTGGCCGACCTGTCCAGCAAGCCCAGTATATGTTTTCAGACTTGCTACAACTTCAAAACTTGAGATGTTGTAGTAATGGCCACATAGTTCTTGGGTGACAGGAAGAATTTCCTTGTATAATCTTTAAAAGTCCATTCTCTTGTAACATTCTCCTAATAGTGCTTATAATTTCTGAATATTTATAACTAAAATCCTACACCCTTACCATTTTAATAGGTCATTTAGTTTCACATTCTCCTTACTGTTACTCAGAAGTCATTTATGATTGCTTGTATGTTGTTAATGCTACTCTGAGTAAATTAAATCAATCCATAATAGAACTATCTGCTCATTTCTATATTTTAGGTTTTCCCCTGTAAGATATCAACCAATAATCACAGAAGTGAATGATATACTTCATTTTATTTACTGTATTTTTCAAACAAATGAGCAATTAATAGCAGCTGGAAAGGCATAGCAATGCATGACAGGAGCCCTCACGCTCAGAAGGCTGAGGTAAGAGTGTAGACATGAGTTTGAGGCCAACCCAGGCTGCATAATAGGTTAAAGACCAACATAAACTACATACATGACTCAAAAAGATTTAAAAGCAGCTATAAACATCCATAATTTTCTCATTCAGAGTTCAATGGAGCTAAACTAAAGCATTTACATCATTGAGGCCAGCATCACCATATAACCTTCCAGTTAGGGTATCAGTTTGCAATATTCTCACCTGATGTTTGCGTTACATTTCAAGTACCACGAGCCAAGAATTTAGCTGTATGGAATGCAGATTTTTAAAAATCAGTTCTCTCAGAAACTATACTATCCTTGGTGATTAGTTATTGACACCAGTTTGGAAAAACTAATCTATTGATCAAGATTGTGTATAAGAATATTATTGATTGCTACTTTTCGTGATTAACTACAGCTTAAAGCCTAATCTCTAGAGGCAGCCAAACTCACATTCTTATCAGACAATGTCTGATCATTTTTCAAAATCAAACAGTGGGAAAGAATTTCCTTGAGTTTCTTCACAGTAAGAAAGTAAATCCACAACGATACCTTCCATAAACTGACAGATTTAGGTCAACAGATTTCCCAGGAGGAGTTAGAATTGAAAGTTCAGAAAGTTATTTTTATATGTGTATTTTGTGTACAAACATGACAAAATTTGTAAACCAGAAGTATTTAAGCATGTTCAGTACTGGTCTCTCATTTTTCTCTGGCTTGATGGACCCATGTGGTTGAGACTAAGACATTTCACAAGAGTATTTCAAGTTCCAAAATAGTTTAAACATCTTCCTGTAATAAAACTAACATGCTTCAGAAAAGGTTTTTGACGATATTTTTTGTGTGGGGGGGACTGGTGTTTGAACTCACGACCTTGCACTTGTCAGGCAAACACTTGTGCCATGGAGCTATCTCCCCAACCCCTAACAATAGACTTTAAGGAGAATCTGGTAATGTATATACAAAAATATAAGAAGATTAGAGTATTCCTCACACAGTATAATAGATTTGCTTTCTAAGGTTGCAGTGGGATTTGTATGAATAGAAAACCACATGCATCACTAAAATTGTATGATTAATATATGTAGATTAGTTACATGCAAGGCTCCTTCTGATTCTAAAGTAAAATATGATTATGCCTTGGAAAATAAAGAATGCAATTCTACATTATTATAATTAGAATTCTTCATGTTTTGAAACACAACATCATAGGTTTTAATTAAAATTTTAGTTCAGTTGTACTAACACTTAGTCAACTATAAAAATTAAAAATCAAAACATTATGCTTATGAGTAGTTTGTAAATACGATGAAACTGAAAAAATGTTTTTGAAATATTGTGTTTAATATATGTAAGATAGCATGTAATCATTCCTCACATGAAACCTATACAAAGATATTGTTAAGGATCTTACCTTATAGAACTTTCCGATAATTTCTAATCTATGGCAAAGAAAAGGAATATCAACTATTTCTATATTTAATAGTGATTTGATATAACTTTGGATATAACAATTCATCATTAAAATTATTTGAAGATATGTATTGATTGAGCATAACCACAACAAGAAACACTATAGAGGCACTTGTTTCTGTGTATACTGTTGAAAAACAATCTGATTTTTATGTAGGTCTTAGTAGGTTTCCAATTCTATTTTTTTGTATGTGTTTGCATGTATAACTTACAATAATTTTCCAACACCCCAGAATGATATATCTTATTATCTTTCTTCAATGTTTCTTTAATTTAATATTTTTATTGTTTAAATTTAACAATGGTTATATTACATATTTTCATCATAAGATCAGTTTAGATTAATACATATAGGTATATAAGATTGATCAAACAATTAAACATTAA